>CM014731.1:22986221-23036587 GCA_004329165.1 Spatholobus suberectus
CGGCGGTGTTTGGTTTGATTAAGCGTCCTATACAGTATTACTGTTGTGGCTTGGCAGTGTTATTGATTGGAACAAGGGTTTGTGATGCTACAAATATTGATGTAATTCAACTTTGGCTTATGGCAATCACAAAGTTTTGATGTATGATGGTCCGCACTTTCTTTGTGGGCCGATTAGTATAAGCCTGTAATAATTTCGGTGAATGGTAGTATTGTTTTAGTAAAATATTCCCACCGTATCTACCCCGCCTCCTCTCCCCCCCAAAAAAAAATCCCACCGGATTTTGCACAACGTGCTAATCTCCATCTCACCGTGTAGATCTGTTAAACATTTTGTATGAATGCGACAATTCAGAGTTTTTTATAAAACTGTAGAGGATTCCATGGTTGATTGAAAAAACCTCGGGAGGAGGACGAAGTTTCTGTTCTACCATGAATGTCAGCAACCACAGAGATTAATCTACTCTAAGCCAAACAGGATACAATAAAAGCTGGTTGCGAATTGTACATCCAAAATGGTTTGCCACATGTAACTTTTCAGGTCTAACTTTTTTTTTTTTTCCATCTTGTGTTCTCTAGCCGGGGTCACTCACCAATAAAGGGGTGTAAATATGTAATTTATTACTTAAAAAAGAAATCACTCAATCCAATTTAGATTTTGAAGAAAATTAAGTAGTTAAATAATTCTTAAGATTATAAATGTAAAATAATAATCGAGAAGCAAACATTGTCGCTGACTGGTTTGCTAATCAATAATAATCATGCCCAGACCCAACCTATTGGCCTTCAGATTGTCAGAGTGCTCCTTGAGAATGTTGCTTTGTGTTGGATCATGATGTTAGGGGATCAAGTACCCCACGTAGAGTTAGGATGTAATTTTGTTCTTGTGTGGGTCTTGTGCCCTGCTCAATATATATATATATATATATATATATATATATATATATGGGTCAGCATCCATTGTTACTAGGTGTTAAAGTTAGTCAAATTACACTTTCAATAAATTTTTGTAAAATGCAAATTTAATTGATCTAACCGTTGAATTTGATGTTCTTATTAATTAGATTAAGTATACAAAATTTTATACAATTTTAAAATTATTTAGAGTTCATTATATCACTTTATTTTACGTACATATAATATTAAAGGTGTAATTTGATATTCTTATTAACTAGATTAAGTATGCAAAATTTCATACAATTTTAGAATTATTTAGTAGTTCATTGCATCAATTTATTTTAACGTACAATGTGATATTAAAATATATGTAAATACTCAATGTTAGATAAGATATCTAAAAAGTCCAAATTATGTAAAATTTGATATACATGATTATGAAGATAATATTACACAATTCAATGGTTGTTGGTTAAATTTGTATTTTACAAAAAGTTATTAAATGTGTAATTTGACTAACTTTGACACCTGTGTATACCGATCCTGACATATATATGGGGAGAAATCAAATGACATCGGTGTAACTTACACCAACTATTACACCATTTAATAATTTTAAATTGGATAATTTTATCTCAAAACCCATGTTGGATTGAAAGTTCCTTTAACATAGATCATAAGTACAAAACTTTATATTAATTCAAATTATTTGATACCTTATTCATATAGATCAAAATGGACACAATATATACTTTTCAAAATATAGTAAAACATGAGTCATTTGATCACCTTCTTATTGTTATTCAATTTTGACAAAATTTGACATAAACAATTTTGGTAATATAAAATTATAATTCAATGGTTGGAACAATAAAAATTACATTTCATATCAAGTTATTGATGGTGTAATAGTTGGTGTAAGTTACATCGGTGTCATTTGATCCCTCCCCATATATATATATATATATTTTACTAAGAAAAAAATGAATGAATATTTCTAAACTAAAGGATACCAATCTATATGTCTATTTTTTTTTGTAATACTGTTCGAGTAAGATAAAATTATTATGGGTGACTCTTTTCTCTGAGTATTTACACAGTTGTATACTTAAGGCTCGAATTTGAGATCATTGGTTAAATTAGAACAACTTGTATCAATTGATCCATGTGCTAAGTAATACCCTATATATGTCCATTTGCCAAACTATAAAATGATAAGGTAATATGAGTGGCCAAAATAAAATTTGTGTACACACGGTTATTTTAAATTCAAGAAAATTTTAAATGTATAGATTAAAAAAACATAGATTTAATAGAACTTTTTTGAATTTATAAGATATATACTTAATTTAAAAAATATTTTAATTAAATTAATCAATTAAATCGTTAAATCTTAATAGATTTTTATTTTATATAGTATGGTAATCAATTTATTAAATACATATCCTATATAGGGTCAGGATCGTTGACACCAGGTGCCAAAGTTAGTCAAATTACACCTTCAATAACTTTTTGTAGAGTGCAATTTAACCAATCCAACCGTTGGATTGTGTGATATTATCTTCATGATCATGTATATCAAATTTCACATCATTTGGACTTTGTTAGATATGTTATCTAACAATGAATATTTATATGTATTTTAATATCATATTATACGTTAAATAGAGTGGTGTGATGAACTATTAAATAATTTTAGAATTGTATGAAATTTTGTATACTTAATCTAATTAATAAGAACATCAAATTCAACGGTTGGATTGATTAAATTTGCATTCTATAAAAAGTTATTGAAGGTGTAATTTGACTAACTTTGACACTTGGTGTCAACGGATCCTGACCCCCCCCACCACACATATATAATGTTTTAATTAAGGTAATTAAGATTAGTTTCAATTAAGGTAATATTAGAATAAGAGTTTAATGACCATGCATTGTCAGTGTAAATATTTTACACTTTCAACCAATCACAAATCACTATTAATGATGAAAATAGAGAAAAAAATCATAGGTCAGACCTTTAAATTTTTTTGCCTTGGTGTGAAGTTTTAGATTTTCAACGTTTTTGTTGCATGGTATGAATAAAATACAGGAGGGGTATCTTCTTTGATTCATGAGATGCATCGAAGGACTAAGAAAAATGGTCATGGTTGAAGAAATTTTGTGCTACTAATTGATTCAAGAATGACAATAATTTATGATTTGAATTTTCAAGTGGCAATATAGATATTGTTAACGTATATAAATTAGTGGTTAGTTTTTTTTTTTCCTATTTGTATGAGGCAAGAATACATGAATCTAAATGTAAACATTTTTAATGTATATAAAAGTGGTCATTAATTTTCTTCTTTTATCCATTAATACTCATGAATTGTTTATGATAAGAATTAAATTATAATTATAACTTATTAAAATATATAGGTGTCATTTATGAAGTATAATAAAGACCACATTTATTTATTTCTTTGAACCATTAATTCATTTAATTAATCTTAAAGCATTTTGTTTCAGGGTCTTGCTAAACAGTGCCCTAGTTAAGGAATCAATAAATAGAAAGTTTTTATTAGAAGAGTTGCATTGGAAATCATGGGAGAGTGTACTACTAAACTTTCCAATAAAATTTTCTACTTTTGATTCCTTAACCACTGATCTAAGGGAATTGATTTTTCCTTGTTTTTAACTGTTGTCTTGAGAAAGTTTCATATTATATCTCCCATATTTACATTCTTAATAGAGGTGGTTGGAAATGAATCTTTATTTATGCACAAATCTTCATTTAAGATTTTTTTACATTTTAATTTTAATGTTGATTTTTTATAAGTATCTTATTTATATTAATTAAAAACAATCAATTGATTAAAAATAATTAATATTCGACATTGATAAAAATGATTTTTTAATAATCATTCAAAATGTTCTGGTTTATATAAAGTCTTTGAATTGTTTTTTATTAAACAATATATCAACATAATTTTTTAGATCATTTAAATTTTAATCAATATAAATTAATTTCAATCAATATAAATTTATTTTAATATGACCATTGTAACATCTCGGCACTGAAGAGGGCGAGGAGTGATCGTTGGTGCAAAGAGATGAGGCACGGACAAAGAGCGGCTCCTGGCAGGCTTCCAGCGGGAGGGGTACATAAATGAATCGAATACACACTAGAATGAGAAGGATCTAGAGGCTGTGCAGGTATGGGATTGTACAGTTGAGGATAGCTTAAAGGAATTAATAAGTGTTACTTATACCAACAAGATGCATTTACTTTTTGGTAGCCTATTACTTAAGAACTTCACAGTTAAGCGTACTTGACTTGGAACAATTCTGGGATGGGTGACCTCTTGGGAAGTTTCCCAGTAAGCATGTAAGTGGGGACAAAGCACGCTGAAAAGTCTTGTGTTGGTCTGTGGGGACAATCTTTGATCCTGAAAGCGACCAGGCGTTACAAAGTGGTATCAGAGTAGGGCCTCTCTCCCAATACGGTGTGGTTCGAGGATGAACCAAGTGGAAGCTGGTGGGCATGTAACATCCTGGGCGCTAACAAGGACGGGGAGTGATAGCCGGTGCAAAAGAAATAAGGCACGGACAAGGAGTGGCTCTTGGCAGGCTTCCAGCGGGAGGGGTACATAAATGAATCGAACACACACTAGAATGAGAGGGATTTAGAAGCTGTGCAGGCATGGGACTGTACAGTTGAGGATAGCTTAAAGGAATTAATAAGTGCTACTTATACCAACAAGATACATGTATTTTTAGTAGCTTATCACTTAAGAACTCCACAGTTAAGCATGCTTGACTTGGAGTAATTCTAGGATGGGTGACCTCCTGGGAAGTTTCCCAAGAAGTGTGTGAGTGAAGACAAAGCACGCTGAAAAGTTTTGTGTTGGTTTGTGGGGACAGTCTTCGATCTTGAAAGCGGCCAGGCGTTACAAAGTGGTATCAGAGTAGGGCCTCTCTTTCAGTACGATGTGGTTCGAGGACGAATTAAGCGGAAGTTGGTGGGCATGTAACATCTTGGGTGTTGACGAGGGTAGGGAGTGATCCCTGATGCAAAAGAGATGAGGCATAGACAAGGAGCGGCTCTTGGCAGGCTTCGAGTGAGAAGGGTACATAAATGAATCGAATACACACCAGAATGAGAGGGATCCAGAGACTGTGCAGGCATGAGATTGTACAGTTGAGGATAGCTTAAAGGAATTAATAAGTACTACTTATACCAACAAGATGCATGTACTTTTTAGTGGCTTATCACTTAAGAACTCCACAGTTAAGCGTGCTTAACTTGGAACAATTCTAGGATGGGTGACTTCTTGGGAAGTTTCCCAGTAAGTGTGTGAATGAGGACAAAGCATGCTAAAAAGTCTTGTGTTGGTTGTGGGGACAGTCTTCGATCCTGAAAGCGGCCAGGCGTTATAAAGTGGTATTAGAGCAAGACCTCTCTCTCAGTACGGTGTGGTTCGAGGATGAACTAAGCGGAAGCTGGTGGGTATGTAACATCCTGGGCACTGGCGAGGGCAGGGAGTGATCCTCGATGTAAAAGAGATAAGGCACGGACAAGGAGTGGCTCCTGGCAGACTTCCAGCGAGAGGGGTACATAAATGAATCGAATACACACTAGAATGAGAGGGATCTAAAGACTGTGCAAGTATGGGACTATACAGTTGAGGATAACTTAAAGAATTAATAATTGCTACTTATACCAACAAGATGCACGTACTTTTGGTAGCCTATTACTTAAGAACTCTACAGTTAAGCATGCTTGACTTGGAACAATTCTGGGATGGGTGACCTGTCACAACCAAGGTCACGGCGGGACGACAAAAATTAGTTTTAAAAATTAGGGAGTCGCCACCAACATTTATTTAGGAAAAGTATTGGAAAAACCTTGGAAAAGATAAGAATCTTCAAAACTAGATTTTGGATTCGGAGTCAATTACGTGTAGGGAAGGTATTAGCACCCTACAACGTCTATCATAAAGATGGTTGCCTTTAATTAATTAAGCAAATTATTAAACTTTTCAAAATATTTATCTTACAAAAATATTTATGACAAAAAGAGAACTTTATTTATTACAAAAAATGTTTTTGGTATTTTTTTTCTTAAAATGATTAAATTTTATTATTTTTGAGATCGACAGAAGTGGGTCCCTGCTCCTACGTATCTCCTGGAACAATGGAGAATCAGACTCACGTAGTTCTTTTGGTAGAAAATATTTGTGTGGTTATTTTTTAATTTTGTTTATTAAATTTTATAATCTCTAAGCCGTCACGGCTCATACATTCTAAAAACAGAATTAACAATGGTGTACACCTAAGTCAATCCATTAGAATATTTTAAAATTTTGATTTAACATTTTTATTTTGTAGTAATCTAATTTTGGTTTTAACATGTCTTATTGTTGCTTTAGAGAAGAAAAGAGTTTTAAGACATCAAACTGTCATAGCTTGTGCCTTAAATTCTCAAGACTAAGAAGGTGTCACATCCAATTAATCTTTTCTTTACTCAAGATTTTGTTACTATCAAATTTTAATTTAATTGTAAAAAAAAATATTTTCTTTTATTTCTCTTCTTTTTGTAAATAAGTCTTTATGATTCTTCATTTATAAAGGAGCTTTAAGACAACAAACTGTCACAACCTGCGTCCTTAAACCTTAGGATTAAGAGAATGTCGCATCCAAATAACCCTTTCTCTATTAAATATTTTGTTGTCATTTATACCATAAAACTTATATATTTGTTGGTGTTTATAATTATAGATTATTATCATTTTATGTTTGATTAAATTTTGATGTTAATAGTTATAAAGTATTTTATTTTTAAGGTCTTAGAACTACCAAGTTGTCATAACTTGTGTCCTAAAAATCTTAAGGATCAAGAAGATGTACATCCAATCAACTCATTTTTTTTTATAAAAAAAAACTTTATTATCATTGTAATTTTATTTTATCACTATTTAATACAAGAAAATCATTTTAAGGTATTTTGATTCGAAATGGATTTAACTGAATATTATTACTTTTAATATTGACGCATTTATTTTTATTAAATTTGTGAACCAAAACTTTCTTAGTTAAAATATTTAGTAGGCATTTTTTGAACTAAAGGATACATAAACGCATATATGAAAAGATAAAACAAAAGTAAATGAATAAACAACGTAAATGAATAAAAAAAAAAAAATAGAGATGAAATGCAGTAAAAAAAATCTAAACATGATGGAGGGAAACATATATATGATTTTATTAGTTAAACGAAATGAAACTAGCAATGAACAAATAGCAAGGTTCACGCGCAGTGAGATACACATGGAATTAGTAGCTTTGTAGGCACCCGACACAATAAAAAAACGAAGAAGCCATTACGAAAAGTGGGCCGAGCCCAAGCTGAAACATACGACACAATCCAAAAAATAAAAAAAACCATTAAACGTAATTATTAAAACAGAAGAGTAAAGTTAAACACACAAAGAGGGTAGTCAGATTGCAAACGAGAAGACAAAAAGGGAAGCTTCAACACGCAACAGCAAATTGGAGGCAGAGGAGAAGCTCAAACGCAGCAGTGGCAGAGGCTGCCATGGATCTCGTGCGTGGTGGTTAGGAAGGCCGGGAGTTTCGTTGGTGACGCGGGTTTACGCGACGCAGATGTTCGTGGACAGCATGGGGTTTGGGCTCATGAAGGTTCGTTGACAGTGCAAAATATTGGGCAATGCAGAGGTTCCGAGATGGGGGGTTTGGCTCCAATGGTTCTGTTTATGGTTTATGTTGGCTCATGTGTGTATAACAATGTTTCTTGGTTGGTCACGGTTTGATTTGTTTGTATGGTAGTGTTTGGTTTTGTGATCGTGACTATGTACACCTAAGGATTGCCTGTTTGCTATTCATCTTTGATTCAAATTGATTCTTTTTATTTATTTTTTCTTACTCATTTACCATAGGGACATGACATAAAGAGAATAGAAGCAGGACAAAGAACAAGTAGAGTAACAAGTTTATATTGCTGTTCACAGACACATCAAAGCTAAAGCAAATAAAGGGGTGACTGTAAGTGCTCACCTTCAGCTTATCTTCAAGTTTTGATTCAACTCCCCAAACCCTTCTTGTACGTGTGAGAATAGAGGAAGCAAGATTGATGTAATTTTTACTAGAGCCTCTAACTCAGAGTCTCTAAAATCTCCCCCCTTCTACTATTCCCTCTTCTCTTTATATTCTAACCCTTTTATCTCTTGAACGTTAAACCAATTGTCTTCTTGCAGAGACAAGAGACAAACTTGCAGAGACAAATTCAGGGTTGTTAGGTGGCTTCAAGATGGTGTCTGTAAAGCCATGGTGCCTGGGCCAAGAATGGTAACAGTAGAAGACACCGTGAAAGAGCTATTGTTGTCATCTTGGAATAGCAAAGCGTGCTTCCTTTGTTTTGCGTTCTGTTTCTTTTTTTTTTTTAATTATTTTTTGGGTTTTGTTGTTATTATTTCAGAAAAAGGTCAACTTTTTGGGCTTGTATCTTATTGTTATTGTTGCAGAATAAACAAAAGCCACCTCTTTGGGCTTGTGCCAGCCTAAAACGAAAAAATAAAAGAACCAAACTGTGAAATATGATTTGAGTAAAATAAAATAAAAGGGTGGACAAAATTGGGTATTCACATGACCTCCTGAGAAGTTTCCCAGGAAGCGTGTGAGCAAGGACAAAACACGCTGAAAAGTCCTGTATTGGTTTGTGAGAATAGTCTTTGATCCTGAAAGCGGTCAGGCGTTACAACCATATAT
This sequence comes from Spatholobus suberectus, assembly GCA_004329165.1. Lineage (NCBI taxonomy): Eukaryota > Viridiplantae > Streptophyta > Magnoliopsida > Fabales > Fabaceae > Spatholobus > Spatholobus suberectus. The sequence goes on from CM014731.1 coordinate 22,994,888, forward strand.
AAGTTTCAGTGCAAATCTATTACTATAAGCAAGCAAGCAATGTAAATTATTTGAATTTTAACAAATACAAATTAACTTTAATTAATATAATTTTAGTTTAAAATTATCATTGATTTAATCATGATTCACTTAGAAACTTAATATATACGTGTATTGATTTAAAAATAATTTCGAAAGTGAAGTAAAATACATTGATCGACAATGTAATAAAATTTAGAATAAATTGATTATTATTGCTTTTAGTATTGATATATTTGATTCTTTTAATTTGTTTTTATTGTTACTTCTACTTATTTACTACTAACAAAACCCGCTAGAAATTATTAGTATTTCCATTTATTTATCACAAATAGGAAATGTTCATATTTTTAAAAAATGTAATTGACAATAGATTTATTAGTATTTTAATTCTAATTCTAATTTTCATTATATCCTACATTACATTTATTTAAACTATCTATTATATTTATTTATTATATGGTGAATTATCTACAAATCAAAATCACAGTTTATGAATACTAAGGATTTATTATCTTATCAATCAACATCTCTTTATATTACTTTAATATGTCTTTCAAATTTTTTGAATCTTCCGCATCATCATCATAATAATTCTTTCTTCCAAAATTATGTAAAACCGATTCAATTAATGAATCATATTTTAACTTAAATCAAATCAAATTCTGATTAAAGTGTGTGTGTTTGATTAATGAAAAATCAAATCTATCAATTAATAATATTTTAACTTAAATCAAATCAAATTTAATTAAAATGTGTGTGTAATAAAATAGAAAGTGAGATATGATCATGTGATTTTGTGTGTGTGTTAAAAAGGAAAGTGAGATATGGCCATGTGGTTTTGTATTCAATGAATTCAAATTGATTTTAAAATTAAATTAATTTACACTTAGAATTTTAATCAAATATAAAGCTTATATAAATAAACTAATAAATTCATAAATTTGAAATAATAAATAAAGTGTAAGTAAATTATCTAAATTTTATAAAAAAATATTTATTATTTTAAATCAAATACAAATTCATCATATAAAATAATTTTATTTTTCATTATTTTTTGAAATTTAAATTTCAATATTTTATGACTATCATATAAAAATTTAACCTTTATCAAGTTACATTATTATTGTCATTGTTATGAATCATGCAATTCATAATAAATGTTCTCCTAATGTAATTAGTTTAAATTTAAATTGAATTCAATTTAAATTATCTTCAAAAAACCATATAATTTAAATTAGCTTTGCTGCCTGTAGTGGTCTTGTTCAGCTTGAGTATGATTGCATCTAATGGTAGATACTTGTGATCTATACCAAAACTATACTCAAAAAATCTTAATCAATTCTTTTATCTCTTTATCATTTGGAAATGTCACTTGCTTTCTCTTCCTCATTGAAAGATAATAAAGATTATATTAACGTATAAAGTCATCTTAGTACAAATTGAATTTGGGCATATGTCTCTTGGTAGCACCTATTTTTTCTTTCACAAAAATATAAATGATTTTCTCCATTTTTAATTCATTTAAATGGATAACTATACTAATTAAGGTAATTATAATCAATATGATTTTCATGATTTAAATATTCAAATTGATAACATAAGTATATATTCTAATTCAAATTTATAGCATATTCAAATTAAGAAATTTGAAGCAAAGTTTATTTTGATTCATATATATGGTGTGTGTGTGTGAATGACAAAACCATACCACTTTGAGGACACATATCTTCAAGCATTGGCAAGACAATGCATATATATATATGTGTGTGTGTGTGTGTGTATGTAAATTATGTATCATGTAACATACAAATATCAATCTCAAGTTATAAATGATATATACAATTATTAAAATTGTACATATATCTAAGTTAAACACTAGTGTAAATATATTTACAAAACTAATATTTTCAAAAGACACATTATATAAATTTAAATTATATAAGACATATATTCGTAAATATATAATTATTTTTGAATATATATCAATATTCACAATTATTTTTATATATTTTGTAAATATTTAAATACATATCTACTAATATATGTATATTTTAAAAATTATAAAATAATTTATAAATACATTAAAAATTATAATAATATAGAAAAGTTATAAATTGTAAACTTATACCCACTCAAGACATGTGGCATTACACTAAAATATATATTTTTTAACAAAAGTCTTAAAATATTATTTGTCATGTGTATTATATTTTACACAAATCTTAAATTTAACATTATTTTTCCGTGAATCTCATAATTGTTTATATATATATATATATATATATATATATGTAAATATTTACATAATATTTACGAATATATATTTTGTAAATTAAAAAAATAATAGAAAAATAATTAAAAATTATAATATATAAAATTTGTATTTTGTAGATTATAAACTTATTCGTGCAAGACATAAGTTATTAGACTAGTATTTATTAAAAGTTAAAAATGAATAGTATAAATAATGCAATAATTAAAATGAATAGTGTAATATTAAAGCATGCAATAAATGAGGAATTTTATTAAAGTATTCAAAGTAATAAATAAGCTATAAATGTAAACGCTGTTTCAATGTGTTTATGAAAAATGGTATTTTAAGTGTAATTTATTGTACATTTAATTTAAGGGATTGGTCGAGTGGAATAAAATAGGTTCTTGCATGTTATATGTTACCCCCATCTCCTCTTCCTAATTTTTTTCTATACCAAAAAAAATATATACTATTGTATATTTGAAAGCCATCACAATAAGCACATCATCTGGTCGGCCATGCCTTTTAGGCTGTAACACAAACTACTTTGTTTTTAACTCAATTGTACAAACAAATTAATCACTATCAAGATAAAAAAATGACATTTATTTATTTCAATATAGATATGACCCCACTTCTGCTGCGTGGGGTAAGTTTGCGTTGGGATTCTATTCATATCTTTGTTTTTATATTGAAATAAATAAATGTCAATTTTTATTTTTTTAATCTTGATAGTGATTAATTTGTTTGTACAATTGAATTAAAAACAAAGTAGTTTGTGTTAGAGCCCTAGAGGCATGGCCAGCCGGATGATGCGCATATTGTGATGGCTTTCAAAATTCAAATGTACAACAGTTTTTTTTTTCAGTGTAGAAAACTTTAGGAGGAGGGATGAAGGAATGGCTTTCAAATGTACAATAATTTTTTAAGTATAAAACAATTGAGGAGAAAGGGCTGACATTCAAGTCTAAAGCAGGAAAAAACTTTCAAATTCAAAGAGCACTTGCAGCCTAAAGAGACGAGTAAGGGACTTGAACCTGCAACCTATTAAATGCGAGATCCGATTTATTTCACTCAATCAACCCCTTAAAATTAAATGTAGAATAAATTATGCAATTTTTTGACGTGAGTTTGTCCCAACTAACTAATGATTCCGAGTTTAAACTCTCAATATGTAGCTGCGATAAATGCATGCACATTAAAAAGTGATTAGACTGATATTTTTGGAAAGATCTAACAATTTTTATTTACACAGCCCAAAAATTACCTGTAAATTATTTTTTGAATAATAAAAAAAGAGGAATGGGAGGGAGGTTATCCCAAGTGTTACTCACAAATCACACATGAGCTATTTTTCTTGTCAACGAAGGATATCGATCCAAAATTCTATTTTGAAAATTGAGCTATTTTTCTTTGGCCGCTCCTGCTTGGTATATGTAACTTATATTAAATGTGACACACTCCATGACGACATCCAATGATAATAATGTACGGATTCGGAGGATTGGACATTAGTGGCTGCCTCAGTTACCTGAAATAAGGTCACATCTTACGTAAGGTCTTTCGTCATCAAATTTAATTGAATTATGGCACCCTAATCATTGTGATCAACGCTTTTATCCAACTCTATAAACATTTGCATGTGAAGAGATATACTATAAGGACTGCCTTTATTCACACATCAAGGTAGAGATTGGAGATCGCATAGTAATAATGGAAACAAAAGTAGCGGAAGATATTGTGATTGTGGGAGCTGGAATTGCTGGCCTTACAACATCCTTAGGACTTCACAGGTACCTTTTCACTTCTTTCTCTCTCAAAGTATTTTATCCATATGATTATTAATGTAATTTAATTAAGCCAGTATTTCATATTCACACTTGCAGGTTGGGTATCCGAAGTTTGGTATTAGAATCTTCAGATAGTTTGAGGGTCACTGGGTTTGCTTTGACAATATGGGATAATGCTTGGAAGGCCTTGGATGCTGTTGGTGTTGGAGACATCCTCCGCCACCAACATGTCCTGCTGAATGGGTATGCGGCCACGTGTTTGTAACTTTCTCTTTTTAATATTATTTTTTCTGTTATTAGGTAAAATTTTACACTAGCTTGTTAGTAATTAATAAAAAAAAGACAATTCAAATTATTTAGGATGTGTTTGGCTAACCAACTTAATTATCAATGAAACTAAATTACTGGAGTTGGAGTGCAGGATTGTCACTACTTCATTGGTTACAGGGCAACAAACAACAGCTATCTCTTTCACAGGAACAGGAAAGCAGTAAGTACACTATGAATAAAATTCACCCTGCGCCTTGGCTGCTATTGTTTTTAGGGGGAATCATGCAACAATTAGTGTGTCTAAATGTTCCAATTTGAGTTTAAAACTAACCTGTCTGGTTTTACTCTGTTGGGGGGATAATTATTCAGTTTATAGTCTGTAGAGGTTCTTAAATTTGATCTGAGTTCTTGTTATGATTGTTGTTTTTGTGTGATGGATGGAGTAGAGATCGTGAAATTCGTTGTGTTAAAAGAAAGTCAATCTTGGAAGTCCTTGCTAATGAGCTTCCAAGTGGCACCATCAGATACTTGTCAAAAGTTGTTGCTATTGAGGAATCTGGCTTCTATAAGATAATCCATCTTGCTGATGGGACAACCATCAAAACCAAGGTAAACAATATGGGTGACATGACATGAGAAATAAGTAAAGATCTTTCATACATAAGAAGCAAACACGTTCTGTTATGAATCCAAGTTAGTAAACTTCAATTGATACATCGATGTTTGCAATTGAAAAAGGTGTTGATTGGGTGTGATGGAGTGAACTCCGTTGTGGCAAAGTGGCTAGGCTTCAAGGGGGCCTCTTTTACAGGGAGAAATGCAATCAGGGGTTGTGCAGAGGTCAATAACAGTCACGGGTTAGAGCCCAGGTTCATGCAGTTCTTTGGCAAAGGTTTTCGAGCTGGTGTTATTCCTTGTGATGAGAAGGCTGTTTACTGGTTTTTCACTTGGACACCCACCAGCCAAGGTAAATTTTCAAAAATAGAAGTTGTTAATTGTGGAAACTTTAATTGCAAAAAATAGCATTCATCCACTATGCCTATTATCTTTTGACATTTAACAGTAAGCGGTTAGGTAACCCCCATTAGTAGTTAGTTACAATAGGTTAATAGTTATCTATCTGGTAGTTATGAGAGATAGTTTGGTTAAGGCATGTTGCCTATAAAAGAGAAGGGGTGTTGAGAGGGAGAGATATCTTGTCTTTTGTGAGGATTGGGCCCTTTGGGCATTGAGAGGTGCACACCGTCGAAGTTCTGCAAGATTAAACAGTTTTTCTTTATGCAATTCTTTAGTCCTTTTATTGTTCTTTGCCCTTTCCTTACATATGCTTACTATTGTCACATCTACTTGTCCACTTTTCTTGTCTTGCAGACAAAGAGCCAGAAGAGGACCCTGCAAAACTTAAACAATATGTGTTAAACAAGCTTGAGAATATGGCAAGTGATGTTAAAATCTACATAGAAAAAACCGAACTAGATTGTTTCCTATCAGCTCCATTGAGATATAGACGTCCCTGGGAGCTCATGTTGGGGAATATTAGTAAAGAAAACGTTTGTGTTGCTGGAGATGCTTTCCACCCCATGACTCCTGACCTTGGCCAGGGAGGGTGTTGTGCCTTAGAGGATGGGGTTGTCTTAGCCAGGTGCCTAGCTGAGGCCTTCTCCAATGAATCAGGCAGACATATCAAAGAGAAGGATGAAGAAGAGGACCAATACAAAAGGATTGAGGAAAGCTTGAAGAAATATGCAAAGGAGAGAAAATGGAGAAGCATTGATGTCATTGCTACAGCTTATATGGTGGGATCTATTCAGCAGGCTGAGTCCAAATTGGTTACATTTTTGAGGGACAACATTTTGGCTGCATTCTTAGCCAATATATTGTTCAAGAAGTCAGGTTATGATTGTGGAAAACTAAATAGCTCTTAGTGACGCAGTTAACTTGTAAACAAGATGTTCAGTCCATCAGTGTTGCGTTTCATCTTGACATGGGGATGAACTTCTAGTCCTTGTTATACTTTTCAAGTTTTGATGTCGGATTTTTATTTCTCATTGTTATTTGATGTTGATTGGGAAAGTTGCGTATCACTCGTTTTTACCTTTTTCAACGTAAATACCTTATAAGCACCCGATCCATCCAATCCAGCAACTCTAGAAAATTTATTAAATAAATCTCACTAATAACCCCACATCCTTACATTTCATTAATAATTTATTTGTTAAGTTATAATTATTTAATTTATGAAACAATTAAATTATAAATATTTAGAGATTTATTTATACTATTTGTTTGTGAAATATTTTTTTTTACTAATACGAATAAAAAAATAAAACATAGCCAATTTGTATAGGCCACAATGCACAATTTCAAGCATGTCTCTTGTTCAAATATATGTTGCATGTTATCTTCCAATCACAATTTGTTTCATCTAAAATCAGCTTCCAAATCAATTACCCACAATTATCAGATAGGAATCGATGCTTGCAGAAGCATCCCAGTTCTTATTAAGGATCTACTTCAACCTTGTGCATCAAAAAGCACCGATCCTTATCTAAAAGCACCTCCAATTTTTAAAGTGTTGCAGATGCCCTTACGTGACGTCCTATCTGCATTGTAACCTGTTCTTGTTTTATTTCTTCAATTTATAAAATAATTCAATGATTGAATTAGTAAAATTTAATATATACAAATAGTCGTTAGAAGGAGTAATTTTACACAAAGTTACACTTAAAGTAATTTAATCCCTCCTATCTCTCTTTGTACCAAAATAATCCCTCCTGTCGCTCTTTATATATCTAGTGAAAAAACTATTTATATATAAGTGAAATGAGTAAATTTGAGTCATACAATTATATATGACTTATATATGAGCTATTTAAAAAAGCTTATATAACTTATATATTCTTTCCATTTTTTTTATTTGTCGGTTTTTTAGAAATTTTTTGTTTTTATTTATCTGTCATTTTCAAAATTCAAGATAATATTAATTATTTCTTTGTCAATTATAACCTTATTTCTTACGTTTTTTTTATTAATTTACACATTTACAACTAATATGCATTTATTGTGGAGTAAAAATAAGAAAAGGTACTATAGAAAACTTTAAAATTATTTTATGAAAAATAAGAAATTTAACATTTCTTAGTTTATGTATAAAAACCTTAAACGATACTTAAAACTATTTTAATCTTGATTATCAATATCTATTTCTCTTATTGTTATTCCGATGGATTGAAATAGAGATGTACATTCTCCTAGTAAAGTATCTGTACATTTGCACGGTTTACGCAGATATTTACACATGATTTAAAATTACTTATATTAATATTAATATGGTAGTACATACTAAATTCATCAATCTAATTTATGACTATTATATATTAATATGTTGATATTTATACACACAAGATTAAGTGTTGTTTATTTTTTATTTATAAATGTAACAATTGTAATTCTAAACCGAATGAAAACTTATGTGGACAAAATAACTATGTTTCAAAAGATAATAGTTGACCTCACCATATCAAAATCATCAAAGTGTCCATGGATTTGATTCAATGCATCTTCATATAGAAAATACATGAGTCTATGAGTAATAACAATAAAGGAAATATGACTATGAAACAAAATATAATACTCACGTTAGCAACACTACCAACCTGATGCAAAGGTTGATCTAAAAGACGAATGCCTATCCAGAACATTGGTAAATTTCTAATATGCAAAACAAAACATCTACATCGTAATTTTAAAATATGACTAAAATAAAATATCAAAAATAAAATGTCAATATGACAAAAGCAACTTGCAAACAATAAGAAATCAATCTGCCCAATTTAGAGGAAAACTTGCAATTGTTTTCAATACTGAAATTGATTTGGAAAGGAATTCAACATGTTGATGAAAGCAACCTTTTGTCATCCGCATCTTTAAATCATTTTCATGTGTGGATTGTGTGGAGTTGTTTCAGTTTAATAAGCAGTTTCGAGTTCATGTTTAAGATATGCGTTTATGCTAATATTCAGCGATAGAACTTTAACAGTTCATAATAGTCCTACCAAGTTAAACAAGATTGCCTAAAAATGGACTGAAATGGAGATGTACATTTTCCTAGTAAATGGAAAACACATGTAACGCGTCAAAAAAATTGACTTTCTCTCTACTCTTCTGCCTTCTGCTTCTTTGTGTGTGGTTTCTCCGCTGAGTTCAGAAGAAAGGAAAGAAAAAAAAAAAAAGGTTTTCACTATCTTTTACACTGAGCTCTTCAATTTTCAATTCTTTCGTGCACCACTCTCTTTTCTTGTTCAACACTTTCCACCATCTGCATACCACTTAGCTCCAAAACGAAACAAAAAACCCATTTCTGTTTCTTTCTACTGATTTGATGGATCCACAAATCTAACGATTTCGCACACATTGTTCACTACGGATCATTATCTTCTTCATCTTTGGCATCCCAATAGCTTCTAATAAATGGTCAAATTGTTGGGTGAGACATCTTACCAGAATTTTTTTTATCTTATTTTAACTTGTTGCCGCACAATAAGCTTACACTTGATGAAAAAATTAACTTGGGGTTTTGATTTTCAACAACAGGGCCAATTCATATGAAATTATTACCACAGGTTCAGATGCTAGGATAGACAATTGTGATACATAGACTTGGGGCAGCACTTGAATGGTGAGTTTTCATTGAAGCACCAACACCTCTCATGTTCAAAGTGTCGTTGTGTCGTGTCCGACACCGAAACTCCCCGACACTTGTCTGACACATGTCGGACACTTCTAATTAAGTGTCCAATTAAAAAAATTATTTTTTGTTGGTTTAGACACTTAAACCGACGCCTCCATATGAATGGAGACACATTACTATTATTAAAAAAATAGTCATTTTTTAACTTTTATATAAGTTAGCTTAAAATATAAAATAAAATATTAAAAAAATAACGTCTCTTGCCTTTTTTGAGGCTTGTTATTATAGAAAAAACATAGAAGGTTGGTTTAAAAAGGTGAACATATTATCAACTTGTATTTTTCGTTATGTTACTCATTTTATTTCATTAAAGTCTTTTTCCTTTTGTGTGTGTAAGCGGTGTCCTAGGATACTATATTTTAGACATTAGCTGTGTCGGAGTATCCGTGTCTGTGTCGTGTCCGGTGTCCGTGTCAGAGTCCATGCTTCATAGACTTTCAATGACTGAGATCCAAGCCAACGATTACCCGGAAAATTGGTGCCAGATTGAACCAGGCAGTTTGTGCTATAATGAATCTGGCCCTTGTGGTACCTTCATCGGTATCTATGCTGGCCATGGAGGGCCTAGGCATCACAATTTATCAATGATCACCTATTTCACCGCCTCGAGTAAATTGGCAACAAGATGAGTCAATTCTTCAAGTTTTTCTGTATTAGAATATATTTTACTTTTTGTATTGCTGTATTTTCCTCTGCGTTTCAGTTCCGGAAGAAAAGCAGTCATTTAGTTCATTTTTACCTTGACCATGCTTAGCTAGAAAGATTAGGTAATGGAATAGTTGGGATTCTGTTTCTTGCTTCAATATCCAAGAGACAAGATTTTTGCCTCGTGAAATCAGTATGTGCCAATAAGAGACTCGGGGCTTGTTTATTTACCGTTTTCAAAAACAATTTTTTGTTTTCTAAAATTTGTTTGTCCCTGACCACATTTGAAAGTGTATGTCTGTTGAGCACACGTCTCCTTTCTAAAAGTTTATCTCTTGAGTACTTAAATAGAGCCACTTAAAGAAACAAAAGAAGACGAGAAAACATCTCCTAGCTGTGTTTTTTTTTTTAAATACTTGTTTTGAAACCAATTTTCAAAACTTTAATAGATTTTGGATGAAAAGTTGATCTGAGTAGTGTAGAATTGCTTTAGTAAACAGTTTTTAAAACAAAAAAGTGAGAAAGGAATCAAACAAGCCCTCATTCTTCTTTTATTTTTCTTATTTACCGTACCAGATAAATTGTTAGAGCATAGCTAGTCAGGTTTCATTCTTTTGGTGCCAATCTGTCAGAAGTAGTGATAGTGGATGATTTCCTTTCCTTCCCAGTATTTTTTTTTGGTCTGTCTTTCTATAAGCTATGCAATGAATTAAGGCTATAAAAATGTCAGATGTACACAGAATTGAGACTAAGAAAATTGTGGTTTTCAGTGCCTGTTTTGTTGCATGTCTGTCATTAATGGAATTATTTGTGTTTCAGTACCTTGACAATCCTATGAGTTGTGAATCACGCACCAGTTTGTATAAATTAGCAGGAAGATGTGTTTTTCATCCTGCCAAACCTGGGGTTTGTAATATGCTTAGACATTAGTTACTCATAAACAAGCATGTAATGTAACACAAGCCGACATTGCCCTGTTGTAATTTTTTTTAAAAAGGCACAATATAAGATAATAATTGCACCATATAGGATCACTCTAATTCGTATGATCTAATTATTCCTATTTAATCGACCAATATACTAAGCAAATACTATCTATAGAGAACCATTTGGTAACGTTACCATAGTATGGAAAAACGCATATGTAGGTAAATTATGTTTAGCAAAGGTTCTTCCAATAGGCAATAATTCTCTAATTCTCTCACATTCCGTGCATCCATCATTTCATAACTTTATAAAGCAAACCATAAATTAGAATCTAATCCCAAAAGAACTAGACCAACAGTGAAACATATCAGCAACCAAAGTTAACAATGGGCAAGTCTCTCAGATGCCTAACAAAGTTAACAATGAGCACTCAAGCTATGAACACTCAATTTTATTCGGGTAATTCATATAAATAAAATAAATATATATAATAATAGTAATAATAATTTATTCACAATAAAATAATAATAATAATAGTAAGGTTTTTGCATGAAAGTTTTTTTTTTTCTTTCTTTGATATTTGTTTTGGGCTAAGTATGCTTTAGGCCCAGAAAAAGGAAATGAGGCCCAAAAAGATAAAAAAGATAAGGGAAAGTAATAAAAAAAATAACAAATAAACAAATAAATAAAATAATAAAAAATATAGGTAAAAAGTGAAATGTTGCTGTCTGGTACTCATTCACGTTTTTTTCACATCTCACTTTGGCATGTCCACATCATACATAACATCCTAAAAACCCATGCACTCAGCTTTTGTCAAGAATGATGCATGTGCATGGAGCCATCATCATGGAGGGTAGCAGAACATAAAATAAGAAAGACAAGGGCAAGAAACGTGAAAAAGGGGCTAGCTTACAAGTTTCTGGAAGCTTATAAATAGACAGGAAGGGGTAAGAGAGCCAAAAAGAGAATAGAGAGAGAAGTAGAGAAATGCTGTTGGATTGAAGAAGGAGACTGAAAGGAAGAAGGGGAATACATTGCTATTGGGAAGGTTATAGAGGTATCTCATCCTCTCCCATACTCTGTTATTGGCTGAATATTCTGCTCCTTGACTCCTTTTGTTACAACGTTTACTCGCTCAATGTCTTTGAATTCCATTATATGATACAGTGATACTGTTCTTCTCTTTGATTCTGTTATTGTAATTCTCCCGATAATGGAACTTTATCTGATAATTGAACACAGTTGCTCTGATAATTGAATCCCTCACGTCTATAGCAGCAGCAAATGCCTTCCCTAACCTCCTTCACATAATCGATGCAGTAGATTCAGACTATTTGGCTTTAATTAGTCTTAGAAATCATGAACACTGCACAATACGTATACTAGTGCGTTAATAGCAATTTCGAATGCATCACTCTGTTTCGAAACACACACACTACTCACAGATTCAGACATTTCTAAAAATTCCAAAATAATTTTAAATAAAAACGAACAAACAGTTCCAATACCAGAAACGATTCCAAATCCTCACTGTCACAATAATACAGAAACAGAATGGAACAATGAAGATATTAACAAAAATCCAAAAAAAAAGAGACGTGCATCTTTCGTCGAGCCACCGCGCTGGTTGCGTCAGCCACCACGGCGTGAATTGGTATCAGTTCAATCTGGCACTTCAGCCACCACAGTGAGGGTTCGCACTGCCGTCAGGGTCCACGCCGGTGTTGACCTTCGGATTTTATTAACCACCGTAACGACACCGTGTTGTCGCGGTGTGGTCCGTCACCATACCTCTGTCTGTCGTTGCTATTCCCCCTTTCACCGCCTCCCATACGAACCACCACGCACCTATCCCTCGCGCCGCTCTGTGATCCGCGACACCTCCGTTAGGACACGAAAATGGCGTCGACGCTCCCTCAAGGTCTCGGAACCTCTCTCGATCCGTAGATCCAGACGACGACGCGCCGCCGCGACGTGGTTCGCCGCCATCCGCCATCGTCGACGCACTGCTCACCACCGCGCCGCCCCCGTCACAGCACAGACAAAGCCACCATCTTTGTGCGACTTCTCACCCATTGGAGTATCGCCACCGCCGTCGCAGAGGTCCTCTTGTGAGTCTCGCGAGGAATGTTAGGGCTGGAATGGGGGATGTCTGAAGGGTTTACCCCTTTCCTCTGTTCAGAAGTTGGATGATGGGCCTGGCCCAACACCCCATTCGTTTAAAAAAATTAAATGAACAAAAAGGGGGGGGAGCGGGAGGCGGGGTCATCCGCCCAGCATCTTCCCCAACCCCTCTGCAGTAGCGTGATGGGCTTGGGCCCAAGGGATAGCTTTTTTAGATAGGCAAAAATTGTGGAGCTAGGCCTAATGTTTTTTTTATTTTAGGACTTACTGCCGCTTTTCTTTCCGATTAATATTATAGATCGAGAGGTAGCAATCTAAAAATGTACGTTTAATCAGTTTTCTTTAATTCCTTTGTTTAAAATTAACAATATAGAAAATTTCTAAAAATATGTAAAGGAAATAAAGTAAGATTCCTCGTAAAAAATATTATTGCCTAACATTCATAAAAACATATATATATATATATACATATATGTACAAGCAAATGTTATTTTTTTATATTTTACCACTTAAAATTAAATAATCAAACTTGATAATGGCCACTTTGGATGCACTTTCTATTTGGACATTATTAAAGTTTTAAAATATTAATGATAACCATTTTAGATGCACTTGTTATTTGGTTATCATTTTAAAAAAAAAAAATATCTAATATGTATAATACAAATATTTTAATTAAAAAAAACATAATAAAGCTTAAATGATAGTCACTTTGGATGCACTTCCTATTTGATTATTATGAAAACCTTAAAAGGTGAAACGATAACTATTTTAGATACACTTCCTAGTTGGTTATTGTAAAAGTGTTTTAAGTAAAAATAATAAAAATTGAAACAAACTATTTTTTTAAAAATAATAATAATAATAATAATAAAGGTGTATTGATAACCATTTTGGATGCACTTTTTATTTGGTTATTGAGTAAGTCTTTTAAGATATTAAAAAATAAATAAATAAACAATCAATCAACAAAAACGATTTTCTAGCCAAAGAACTACGTAAGTCCGAGTTCCTCATTGCACCAGAGGATACATAGGAGCAGGGGTATATTCCTGTCAATCTCAAAAACCTTAAATAATAATAATCCTTTTCATAAAAATAAAAATAAAATAATATAGATAATAATGATAATGGCAAATGCTAATAAGCTTTTTAAGCAAGAGATAAAATTTTCACACATTAGGATAAAGGGTAACCATCTTTTAATGGACATTGTAGGGTGCTAACACCTTTTCTACACGTAACCAACTCCCGGATCTATTTCTCGATTCAAGACCATTTTCTTTTGGGTTTTTCTATGTGTTTACCCTTAATAAACCATAGTGGCAACTCTTCTAATTTTATTTCTTTTTTCACCAACTCGTCGTGACCCAGTTGTTACACTAAACAAATACTATCTATAGAGAAACATTTGGTAGCATTACAATAATATGGAAAAACGCATATGTAGCTAAATTTTGTTTGGCAAAGGTTCTCACAATAGGTAATAATTCTATGATTCCCTCGCATCCCGTGCATCCATCATTTCATAACTTTATAAAGCAAACCATAAATTAGAATCTAATCCCAAAAGAACCGGACCAATAGTGAAACATATCAGCAACCAAAGTTAAACAATGGGCAAGTCTCTCAAATGCCTAATGAAGACTAAAACCACAATTTCAAGTATTAGTAAAGAGCTACATGACATATTTAGTAGATGCAAGGATTCTAATTATAATAATATTCAAAATCAAATGTGCAAATGAATCATTTAAGGGGATCCCATCAAAACCAAAAGTTGTTCTCCCTTTAGACATTCAAGTGGTTTATGAAGACTAGCAAGTGAATAGAAGTTGAAATACATGACATATATGCCAACAATGATAATATCGAAAAACTATAATATTAAAAAAGCAATGGCTTCAAGACAACGATAAATTTAGATCAACCCAAACGAATTAAATGCCCTACCAATATTAAGAACAAAACATAAATTTGCCATACTAGAAGCTTACTTAAATGTAAGCTAGCACCAGAAAGTTTGCTTCTATAAATACAAGATCCAATTTGATGCCTGCAACAATTGCAATACAAGAGAAAATAAAAAGTCAAAAGAACAAAGGAGAAAGAAATCAAGGAATTTCAGATCTAGTCAATTTTGCTTTTCAGATGCACGTTCAAGAAATATAGGTTTGCAAAAAGAATGATTAAGGAGAATCTATCAAAGCATGCAATACAAATCCATTTAAAAGTTAGAACATCACTATTTAAAAAGTAATTTGTACTTCCAAACATAAACTATAAATTATGTTAGTTGCCAAACATAACCAACTTGACCATACTTTGCATTTGCAACATTTTTGTTTCAAATAAAATATTAATCACCACAACCCACAGTATGTCAGCCTCAACATAGTCGGCAATTTGGTTTTAGCATACATGAAATTTGGTGAGGGAAAAATCCTACGCAAATAGTTAATTCCCACAAAAATTAGTATATACCATATCTACTTCTGTTTCATAATATTTATCTTTATATATGATGAGAAAGAAAGGATGGAAAAGCCATCAATTTTCAACAAGATTGAGTTCTCTTCTATCTTCATATTGGTTTTCAAGTCATATATCTCTTCTATTTGTTCTAGTAATAATTATGCATATTTTAACATGCACATTATATACATGTAGGGAGCATATAGTAGCATGAGTGGAACTAATCTTGACGCTTCAATCTTACAAAAATAGTCAAGATTGGTTTTAATTTCTTATTTCTAATCCTGACCGTTAAGATTGATTTGATATTACTTCTCTCACCTCTCACGTTACCACTTAATACATCTACTACAAAATTTATCATCTATAAAAGTTGTTAAGGTATAAGTTTGTTATACTCACATCTATCCTATCATTCATTACACATGTATATGTTGAACTGTTGATTATGTTAAAAACTTAAAAAGTAGGAGTAATGGTAAATTATGTAAGTAGACTCTAGAGTGTAAGATGTTTCTTGAAAGTTTCATAAAGTAATCATTAACAACAATATTATGATTAGTTTTAGTTAACAACAATATTATGATTAGCATTTGTACTGAACTAATTAGGAGTTATGTTATACATTAAAGTAACAGTGAATTTTCTGTTATTTTGGAGGCCGTATATAACAAGCAAGACAAGTCCAAAGATCCTGGTAATTAATTCAAAGACCTATATAAGATGAAACTGAAATTTTCACTCTGCATGCTTAGCCACTAAAAAATTCCTATTTCCTAGTTTGAGGGGGAGGGTGATTTACATTTTCAATTGTCATAGACAAAGTTTTGTCAATCTCTTATACTTTTAATTTGAACATATTCAAGAGAAAGTGCGAAAGATTGAAACACACGAGCATCATAGTTCTCTTGATTTGGAAAATAGGACTTCATCAATCTCATATTCTAGATTTTGCTAATACATCGTTAATATATATTAAAGTTGTATATATTAAAATTAACACAAAGACAAAAAGTAAATTAAGAAACAACAAATACTACAAACCTAGAGTAGCCCAGCTGCTATTGCTCAACTATTCCGAGCCAATGCAGTTTCAAAACTATAGAACCACCCAAGTTGCCTCCCTTGACCTCTTTTGCGGCCCTTTTTTTTTTTTTTTGTAACTCACTCTTTCTCTGTCAACAAAAGTGCATGGTGTATTCAAATCAATCTTGTGTATGAACGAAAGTGCAACGAGAAGAAGACAAACAGAGGGTGAAGGAAAATGGATTTAAGTGATGAAGGTTATGATTCTTGTTGGTTGTTACTAAATGAAATAGAACTTGCACAGTAGAGATAAAACTGAAAAGGGAAAGAAAATTAGGGTTTATAAGAATTAAAGTGTTTTTAAAATAATAATCATATTTTTTAAATTGAAACAATTATAATTTTAAATTTAAAAGGAAAATACATTTTAATTAGTTAGGGACTAAATTGAAATAAGTAAAACTTTCTTTAATGAATAGCAAAATAGATGACATGGTAACAATTTGCATAACTATTGGTCTAAAAATCAACTGTTTCAAAACACTTATATTTTAGTGGTGAGAGGGTTGAAGTAATATGGATGAAGTCATACATTCTAACCTTAGTGCGACCTTTATATACAAAAAAAAAAAAAAAACACTTATATTTATTAGGATATCATAGTAACTCTCTTAAAATCTACTCTCTCTATTCCTTTTTACTTGTCAGATTTTTAGAAAATTTTTGTTTCTATTTATCTATAATCTTTAAAGTTTAAGATAATATTAATTACTTCTTTATCAATTATACCTTTATTTCTCACCTAATTTTTAATTAATTTACACATTTACAACTAGTATCCTTTATCGTGGAGTAGAAATGAGAAAGGGTACAATAGAAAATTTTAAAACTATTTTATGGAAAACAAGAAAATTTATTGCATTCTTGGTTTGTGTGTAAAAAACTTTAAATGACATTTAAAAAGGAACAGAAGTAGTATAATATATATAAATTTGAAAACCATTAAATGCAAGTTTGGAGAAATATCAAGCTTTTAAGAGATAATTTTCCTACACCCATTTATGATCATGCCAAATTATTTATATAATATGGAATAGTAAACTCATTTAAAATTGTATGAATATAAAAAAGGGTCTTTATAATTATCATCTTAAAATGGTAAACTCATTTAAAATTTTATAATTTAAATATTCTTCTATTATAATATAACTTTTTGGTAATATAAAAATTTAAAATATCAAATATTAAGAAAATTGAAATAATTTTATAAAAAAAACATTTTATGAGATGAAAATAGTATGAGATATAAAATGCCAATAAAATAATTTTATAAAAATCAGAGATAATAACATTATAATGTTACAAGAATCCTACAAAATACATAAATCTTGATATATTATAATTATAACTATTATTATTACTATTATATATATAAGTAAATTATTATTGTATAAATTCAAAAACATTAAGACGATATTATAATAGTGCGAGATATAAAATATTTTCATAAAAGTGAAAAATAAAAATAAAATAATTGTTGTATATAATCATTTATAGTTAAATCATGTTATTATTGTTAAAAAAAACTAGAAATAATAATAATAATAATTTATTATGTTACTTAATTAAAATAAAAAGTATATATATGAAGATAATATTATATATAAGTTGATGTTATATATAATTGTATGAAATATAGTTACAACATGTTATTATTGTAAAAACATAGAAATAGCATTGTATTATCATAACTACTACTACTACTAGCCCTTATGGTACCTTCAGTTGGTATTTATGATGGTCATGGAGGGCCTGAGACATCCCAATTTATCAATGATCACCTATTTCACCACCTCAAGAGTAGGTTAACATTCACAACAGCATGAATGAATTCTTTAACATTTTCTGTATTGGAATACATTTTACTTCTTGGCTTCTTGCCTTGCTGTATTTCCCTTTACTTCCAAACCTCTTGTAGTCAATTTTGCCTTCATTTTTACCTTGACCTATTTAGCTAGAAATATTAGGTGATGGAATACTAGAATAGTTTGGATTCTGTTGTTTGCTTAATATCCATGAGACAAGATTTTCGCCTCATGAAATCAATATATGCCAATAAGAGACTCATTCTTTCTTCCTTTATTCTTCTTATTTACCAGACAAATTGTTAGAGCATAGATAGTAAATGAGGTTTCATTATTTTGGTGCCAATCTGCCAAAAGTGGTGATAGTAGAGTGGATGTTTTCCACTATAAAGCACAAGCTCCTCTGCTGGTGGGCCACCTGCAAAGATTCTCATGCTTAAGTCAGCATACGTATGAAAGAGTGCTAAAAAATGAGGTTAGATTCGTACTTGGTGGGCAAGATGCCTTTGTATAGTGTAGGTTTTGACGGGAAAAGCCATTAGGCAGGTACACTGCTGCATGTGGAGGTTGTTAGAGTCACACAAAGTGTGTGAAGCATAAGTCGGCGACCCAACTTATAGAGGTCAGCTTTGATAGGTTGATCTCGATGCAAGTCGACAACAGGCTATTCTAAGCCCTAGGAGAGGGTTGATGAGATGGCTATGAGGTATAAATGTCAGAGTCCCAACCTTACAAGGTCGATTGGTTTATCCATGGAGGCTGTGGACGTCTGTCCTTAAAGGAGGTTACAATGAGCTTAATGTGGTATTTAAGCCGTGAAGCTCTATCACCTAATGGATTAGTCTCGTCCACCTAATAAACTAGTCTTTTGGGTTAGACTCTCCTATTGTGCTTAAGTCCTAATAGTGTATACATGTAAAAGACTACACTGCTTATATGATACGGTGCACAAATATTTATAAGCTTGTTTTCTATGTTGTGTGATATGATAGGATAAGATGATTAATGCATACAATGGATATATCCCCACATTTTTTAGGTGAGAAATGCTAACAATACAATTTTTATCACACTCTTTTGAATACATTCTCTACCATTGGCTAAAATTTATTGAAAATCACAAAATTTCATATGTTCCACTTCTCATTTAATGTTTCTCTATCTGGATTTTGTAGTTTTTAATAAAATTCTAACCAATAGTAGCGTGTGTGTTAAAAAGAACGAGTTAGAGTGCATTGTTGGCAATCTTCCTTTTAGGTTGCTTTTTATTTTCTAGTGGATATTATTTGATTGTAAAATTTATTTATTTTCTTTTATTAGAAAATTCTAAAAAAAAATTAAGTAAACCTTTATTGTTACCTTAAATTCGGAGGACGATCTAGAATAGTTGTCCCCAAAATTGGTATTGTCTTGTGATAGATGGTGCGAGCTTCAAGCATAAGAGGGAACCAAGTCATGAAGGTTGGCGGAGGAAAAGTTACTCTAGAACAATTCCTATCAATAAAATTTTTTAAAAAAATGAACTTATATTATATTTTAAATATTGTGAGACTCATTGCATTTTTTTATAAGGCTCATTATCATAGAACTTAACTAATTGTTTTAATTTTTAAGAGATATGATTCATCTTGAGATTTTTTTTTTTGTAAAGATTGCTCTTTGAATTGAAATGATCCCTCTTAATATTCTTTTTGTGAGGGTCATTATCATATGAAAATTGTAAAACTTAATTAATAAGAATATCAAATTCAACGATTAGATTAGTTAAATTTATATTTTATAAGTTATTGAATGTGTAATTTAATTAACTTTGACACTTGATGTTAACAGTTGAACTTGGCCTTGGGCTTGTCATACCTTATTCTAATCTAGGTACATCCTGACTTCCTGATAATCATTGGACTTTGTCATTTATTATTATTGGGTTTACTAGAGATGCCTCAACTAGTTTAATTCTTTGACTATTATTATCTTACCAAACAAAATTTCAACTAAAATCTTCTCTCTCTCAATTGAATTGCATCATAAATTTTAAAATCTATTTTTCCCTTGCAGATTTCTAAATATATTGGTGATGTATATTTGAAAAAGGGCAAGTTCAATAGAGAACCACTACATGCTAAGTTTAGACTTTGTGAACCGTTTGAGAGGCCAATACTAAGCTCAGAACCGTCAATATCAGTGCATCATTTGCGGTTACATGATCAATTTATTATATCTGCATCTGATGGACTCTGGGAGCACCTAAGCAATCAAGAAGCAGTTGATATAGTTCAAAACAATCCCCGTTGCGTAAGATACATATTAAATTTGACTATACTAGATTGTGTTATATCATTACCAGTAAGATTAAAATGGATACATTTATGGCTTAGACTGAAAACCTACAGAAATTATTGTGGTTTTATTTTATTCCCGTTATTGCTTAGTACTAAATATGTAATTGAAATTGCCATGCTGTTAGTTCTCAGATCTCCTAATTATTCCTGTTGTCACAATTTATTTCAACTATCTGTTGTGCTTAAATGATGCTTGTGTACAGAATTTGTTCGAGGAATTTTGGTATGCACCGGCAATATTGCATTGCAGCCCATGATCCATAGACAAGAGATTGAATTTTGTTATATATAATTTCCAGAGAGATGAGGGAACACTTTGCCATAAGAAGTTGCCAATCTTTAAATAAAAGTTAGTGGCTTTTTATTTGTCCATAAGCTTTACGGTGTACACCTATATTGTTGAACATGTTACATTTATGCAAGCAGATTCAGCTAAGCAATCTAAGTGTTTTTTTCTACTGCAATTGCAAATGGAATTCATCAAAAGTAGTGGATTCGAGCCTAGTTCCAACAGTCTAGTCAAGTGGAAATATTGGAGAATGTGACTTGGAGAAGATAGTAACTTTGTAATTCTATATAATAAAAAAAGTCAATCTTTATTCAGTTAAGAGCAGGTCCTTTTTCCATTAGAAAATTGTAATCTAATAATTTTTTTTGGGTGATCATGCAGTATTTACAAAATTCTATTCTTTAAATTCTAACAAATATTCATTCTGGAATATAAAATCCTTCCCTTGAGTTGGACAACTCTTGCAAAACAAATAATCTGTTCTTGGAGAACTCTGTCAGTGGATTCATTCTGGATTAATGTTTCATCCTCTATCCTTCTTTCAGGGAAGCGTGGGAGGCTGGTGAAAGCTGCGCTTCAAGAAGCCGCAAAGAAGAGAGAAATGAGATATCCATATTTAAAGAAAATTGATCCTGGAGTTCGTCGGCATTTCCATGATGATATCACAGTGATTGTTGTGTATCTTGACTCAAATATCGTGAGTAGGGCAAGCACTTTCTAGTTCCCTGGTATTTCGGTTAGTTGGGGTGGTATTAACCTGCCTCATAACACACTGGCACCTTGTACCACACCAACAGAGATTGGTGCTACCTGATCTATAAGTTGTATCTTTTATCTTTTCCTTTTCGTATCATTTTCTTGTGTGAATACCAGTTATCTTCAAATAGCAATGAGAGGAACAACACTTCAATTCTTTGAATGTGAACCGTAACTTACTATGATACTAATATTCATCTTCAGGTTTCTTTTTTTTCCCTCCCCCTCAAACCAAAAGAACAGAAGAGATCTTCCGATGACCATTATAAGAGTTGCCTAGGCACCATTTTCCTGTTTATTTTGGTAAGTTTTGGTCTTACAAATTATGATTTGGGAACTGTTGCTGTCTTGGTGAGGATGTGTTTTCTAGCCGCAGATAATGCATTCTGGTGCTGGAGAGTGGATAGAGGAAAATCACCATGTAAATGCACGGTGTAGATGATGCATGATGTAATGTTAATGGTGTATTCATTGTCACAGTATTGAACATAACCAATCAATCTGACGTACACGCCCTCGTCTTCTCCGTCTAATATGAAATAAGTGAAAGCTAGACTTTTGGTGGATAAAGGCGGCAATCAGGTTCGAGTCTAAAACTTTATGTAAATTATTCAAATTTTCCCACTATTAGGCATACCTTAGTGAGTTGGGTAAGTTAAATTAGTTTGGAGGAAGATAATTTGTTTCTTTTAGATTTGGTAAAATTAATTTAAAAAAGAATTGATGTTCAAAAAAACAATTTTGAAGGAATAGACATTAAAACTATTGTGTTTGGAAATATTTTTTTAGAGATATGATAAACTTATACCCCAAAATGTGGCGGATGAAAGAAAAAGATAGGAAATTAATTTGATTTCTAGGAATTGTGAGTCAATCAAACAGACACAGAATTTTTATTTTGAACTTTAAAGTCATTTTAAAGTTAAAAAAAAAAATTAAATCAAACACTCGAACAAGGCTTATCTTTTTCTGGGGAAGTGTTCTCTTGATTTACGGGAAAGCTTCTGTTTGTTTATTTTCTTCTTCTACTTTTTCATCTTTGGTCAATCTGTTTGTTTCTTTTCTTCCAAATGATCAGCCAGTAAGGCATGCAAAATCATAGGACCAAAGAAATAGCATTTTTCTTTCCTTTGTGGGTTGAAGGAACTATTGAGGTGTGTCCTATTAGATTTCACGTAAAACAACAAATTGTTATTCCATTGGTTGAGGATGTACACATTTTTGTTAATCATATTATAAATGTGAAGTATTGTCGATAACTAATTTTTGCCAAAAATTCTAGTTGGCCACCTTTATATGATGGGTTGTATTCAGCAAGGTGAGTCTAAATTGGTTACCTTAATTTTTCAGGGACAACATTTTGGCTGTATTCTTAGCTAGTCTATTCAAGAAGTCAGGTAATGATTGTGGAAAACTAAACAGCTCTTAGTGACACAGTTATCTTGTAAGATGTTCAGTCCATCAGTGTTGCCTTTCATCTTCGCATATAAATGAACTTCAAGTCCTTGTTATACTTTTGAAGTTTTGATGTCAGATTTTTATTTCTCGTTCTTATGTCGATTGGGAAAGTTGCGTATATAAGAATGTCAAGGTACAATCACAACTAATCATGGTGTCGATGCTAATTAGCAAACTTTGAAAGAATGAATCAGAAATCTCTCGTGATTCGTGAATGCCAAATATAAGGCTGATCTGAACAAAGTAACCTTTGAGGAGGTTAATGAATTCTCAAAACTCATAAAATGAAACATCTGTGATACTTATAAATAAATAAATTTGTGAAGTAATTAAAGAATATCATTAAAACAAAAGAATAAATCCACCTTATATATTAAATGAGAACAATTATTTTGAATGAGAGCGTTTTTAACTATTGTTTTTTAATGAAAATATTTTTAGTTATCATTCTTTAATGAGAGTGTTTTTTGAAAATTTTTTAACCTCTTATCTCTTTTAATATATTATTTTTAATATTTTTAGTTCTAAATTGAATTTCAATTTTTTTTTAAAACAAATTATCAATAATTAAAAATTAACATTGTATTACAATAATTATTTATTATAAATTTAAAATATAATCTATATGTTCAAAAATATTTATTTATTACAAATTTTAATTATAATATAATTGATATATTTAGAAGTATTTATTTATTATAAATTTAAGTTATATAAAATAAATATTTATTTTATACAATGCACAGATTAAAATACTAGTGTCATATAAATCCCTTCACATTTGCCATGAGGAAATTGCCTCAAGACATGGAGAGCCCCAAAGTCAAGCCATTAAAATAAGAGAAATGCTAATTTGTACGAAAAGGTTTCATCAAATTCGCACGAACCTGTATTTCGTCAAATAACAAATTTGATATTTTTTTAAAATTAATATTTACTTTAAAAAAGGATAGTCGCCCATTTAACAATTCGTATGTTTCGTGCATATTTTCTTTCATGCTGAATAGCAATGCTATAAAAATAACCCTGTTGTAAAGCATGCTGGTCTGTCATATAAAAATATGAAGCCACACATACTTTATGCATATGATACAGGTGAGTAATCATTTATATATATAAATTAGAATAACTATATTAAATAAGAATATTTTTAAGTGTTATTCTTCAATGAAAGTGTTTTTAGTTGTTTTTCTTCAACTAGAACATTTTTAGAAATTTTTCTTAACATCTTATCTCTTTCAATTTACTCTTTTTATCTTTATTTTTAAATTAAATTTTAATAATTTTTTTAAAAATTATCAATAGTTACAAATAATCTTATATCATAGTATAAATTATTTATTATAAATCTAAAATATAATTTATATATTAAAAATATTTATTTATTGCAAATTTTAATTATATATAATTTATATATTCAAAAGTATTTATTTATTATAAATTTTAATTAATTAAAATAAACATTTATCATGTGCATTGCACAGGTTAAAATACTAATTGTCTATAAATATGAACTACGACACTAATAAAAAATGTTATGTGTTCGAGATCTTACATCTACTAGTGATAAGATCAAAGTAGTATATATAAGTGGAAAGCAACCCTCACTTTACAAACTGATTTTGTGGGGTTGAGTTAGGCCCAAATCTTAAATTGTAAGATGATATTAGAGTCTATCTTAACAATTGTTATTAGACTTAACAGGTCACCTGCTATCGGGATGTTATCAGATTACCCGCAGATGTCCAGTCCGTTATCAGATCACCTGCAAGTATTAGAGTCTATGATATGAAAGGACTTAATTCATTGATTGTTGATGTATAAGAAGTGTTGGTGTATAAGTGTTGTCACAACCGAAGTCACGACGAAATGGCGAAAAATGATATTAAAAATAGAAGGAGTCGCCACCATAGTTTATTAAGGAAAAACATATGGAAAAACCCTAAAAAATGGTCTCGAACCATAGATTGGATTCGGGAGTCGATTACGCATAGGGAAGGTGTTAGCACCCTATGACGTCCGTTATAAAAACGGTTTCCTTTTAACTTAATGTGTGAAAATATTAATTGTCTTCTCCTCTTGCTTATAAAATTATTAATCTTATTATTTGTTATATTTTTATTTAAATTATAGATTTATTTTATTTTAAAAAAATTTCTTATTATTACTACTATTTTATTTTTATTGTTTTTGAGATCGACAGGAGTGGGCTCCTGCTCCTACGTATCCTCCGGTGCAATGAGGAAATCAGACTCACGTAGTTCTTTGGGTAAAAAATGGTTTTGTTGGTTGATTTTATTTATTTATTTATATTATATATAAAAAAAAAGCTCATGCGATAACCAAATTGGAAGTACATCCAAAGTCATTATCGTCACCCTTTAAGGTTTTCATAATAGTCAAATAGGAAGTACATCCAAAATGACTATCATTAAATCCCGTTATTAATATATAAAATGTTTTAAAATTTTGAATTATTTAAGAAAATGATAACCAAATAAGAAGTGCATCTAGCATGGTTATTATTAGAAAAAATTTGACAATGCCCAAATAGGTAGTGCATCCAAAATGGTCATTATCAAGTTTGATTATTTTTATTTTTAAATAGTGAAAGACTAAAAATTAATTACGTGACATATTACTTTATTATTTATTATATATATACATATATTATATTATATATATATATAAACTAACGTTTCAAACCAACTTATATCAATTAAAAAGACAAAAGAAGAAAATTAAACAAACCGCTAATTTTATTACTTATTACTAATTAAAATTTTTCTATATAGTTATGTGGCGTTGATTAACAAACTAACAAGAATTTTATTATTGCCATATCCTGTGCATGTTTATAAAGCGCTAATCCATATGTAATTGGGCCAAGATAAATAAAAGATCCGATTAAAAAAAAAATCGAGAAAAAGCAACTGGGTCGAGTCCGTATAGGAATTTTAGTCCTAAAAATCATATATGCATTGCATCTTCATTGCCTCTGTTGTGCGAACATCTCTTTGCTACTGTACGCGACTGCAACTTTCTCGACGCGGCTTTGCAAGCTATGCGCATATCCATGGTAACACGACGTCGAAGGTTCTGCTGCTTGAGTTTGAGGTGCAAATCGCAGTTGCAGATTTTGTTATTCTCCTCTTTTTTATTAATTCGGTTGATACTTGTTTGGTTTGTTTATTTCCAGCCACGTTGATTCAGATTCATATTCGTTATGTAAGCTTGATGCAGCAGGTAATTAAACGACGCAATAAATATGTTTAAACGAGAAATCTGAATTCGATTCGAGGCTATTAAGGAAGTGCGTGGATTATTGGATTTGGATAGGTAATTGTGTAGTGTGATAATTTTTAGAAAAGAGGAGGAAAACTAACAGAATTACCTTGTTTTTTATAAGGTTCGATTATTAGAGCTAGCACAACCACATATTTAGAATTTCAGCAACAAAATTGTAGAGAACAGAGACATTGCTATAGCACAAGGACGGGGAAACTTACACAGAGCAAACAAACATTTAAGCAAGCCTTAAAGAAACAAAGAGTGCAATCAGAAACAGAGTGATCGGAATACCTTTGGAGATTCCTCAACGATAATATCCTCCGTCTCTCCTTCTCTCAGTTCTCTTAATTCAGCCCCCGTCCCAGTCCCTTTTTCTTTCTTCTTATTTATAGGCCAATGTAAGCTTTAATTGGGACTGTTCAAGTCCTGTAACTGTTTCCGTTTCTCAACTCTTCACTTCCCTTTGCTATTATTATTATTTATTTTGTATTTATTTTCTATAATGATGATGAACTCTTGAAGTACTATCATAAAAGAATATGTATAGTTATAGGTTTAAAACTTTTAATTCAACAAGAAATTTAATATTTTTTAGTTACTTATTAAGACATTTCTAGCCCAACAAAAATAAAAGATAAACATATTTAACCAAATTATTATTATTATTATTATTATTTTATTTATTTATTTATTTATTTATAATTACCTGGATAAAATTGGGTGTTCACAGCTGCCCCTCTTTACTTAGTTTCTACTAGATAATATGAATAACTGAATGTTTTTATATTATCGTAGTAGAAAATAAGTAAAGACATGAACTCCAATTTTATTCGGGTTTCAAAACAACAAAAGGTATGAATTTTCTAGAGATTTAAAAGAAAGAGAGTAAACCACCCAAAGAAATTGAAAAAAACTGAAGGCATGAGCCTCGAGAAATCGAAAAACAGAGGGCACAAGCACCTGAGAAATTTAAAAACAAAGGGCACGAGCACCCGTGGATTTTAAAAACAAAGGGCACGAGCACCCGTGAAATTTAAGAAAAAAGGATACGAGCACCCATGAAATTTAAAAAAAAAAAAAAAAACAGAGGGCACAAGCACCCGCAGAATTTAAGCAAAGAGGGTACGAGCACCCATGAAATTTAAAAACTGAGGGCACGAGCACCCGCGGAATTTAAAAACAAAGCGCATAAGCACCCGTGGAGTTTAAAAACAAAGGGCACGAACACCCGTAAAATTTAAGAAAAGAGGGTACGAGCACCCATGAAATTTTAAAAACAGAGGGCACGAGCACCCGTGGAATTTAAGTAAAGAGGGTACAAGCACCTGTGAAATTTAAAAACTGAGGGCACAAGCACCCGTGGAATTTAAGAAGAGAGGGTACAAGCACCCGTGAAATTTAAAAACAACCCTTTTTTTTCTTTTGTGGAAAAGAAAATATTTCCCCAAATTATTTGCTTTCCTTGCCATAGAAGTAGATTCATGAAATCTCGTTTCGAGTTTGGATTAATCACTCAATTCTCTTTGCCCTTAATGTCATTAGTTTTATTTTTATCTGCTAATCTGGCTTTCCAACCTTTCCTCACAACAGACAAATGGATCCTTTGTAGCTTAAATCCTTTAATTGAGAAATTTATCAGTTTATGTCACTTCTTTTGATGCATTCCTCCACTTTAAGGTACAAGATGGTCAAAGGTTTGAGAAAATTGATTAACTGGTGAAACGTATAGGCGAATGTCCAGGTCTAAGAAGTATAGGACTTTCCCCATATTGTGGTGGACTGGAGAACAAAAAGGAAGGAGATGAATTGCGTAATTAGATTTTGGTGATGTAATAGTAAGATTACTACTACTGCTTGAACGAGCACAAGTGACACATGTGGTGGTTATTCATGCTTTATTATATAAAAGGGAAGCATAGACTATAAAAAGACGAGGAGGATTGCCTCAATGTGGATTATGAAGCAAAAAATAATCATACAAACTACCCCATTTTAAGAGACTTTTAGCATTGATCCATTTATGGATATACAACCTTGAGAGCTTCTTATTTTCTTTCTTCTTTCTTTTTCGTTTTTATCTATTCTTTCTCTTTTTTTTCTTTTTTTTTTCTTTTTTTTTTTTAGCAATCACTGATGATCAAAAGTATGACTTTATTTTTTGTGTTAAAATTAA
This sequence comes from Spatholobus suberectus, assembly GCA_004329165.1. Classification (NCBI taxonomy): domain Eukaryota; kingdom Viridiplantae; phylum Streptophyta; class Magnoliopsida; order Fabales; family Fabaceae; genus Spatholobus; species Spatholobus suberectus. Next base: position 23,023,344 of record CM014731.1, read on the forward strand.
ATTCAAGAAAATTTGAGCAGCCATTCTTTAATCAGTTATGGACTTTATTAGGCTTGTAACGTGGCCAGAGTTAAAAGGGTTATGAAATGAAGGATAAATAAGGCCCAAATAAATGTTTGAAGGTTATTAAAACAAGGATCTTTCCTTCGACTTTCACATCAATGGCCTCATTCTTTCCATTCTTTTGTTTTTCCTTTTATATTTTTTTGTGTCATGCTTTATTGGTCATGACTTTTCAACATTACTTGTCACGCTTTTTCCTTCTTTATCATTCATTTTTCATTATTTCCTTTTTCCTTTTTGTCTTTGTTTCTTCCTTATTACCTTGAGACTAGTGGCCTTGATGCACATTTTATATTGACCCCCAAGTGTAGGGATGATCCTTGTTTAGGATGATTTGAAAGAAAATTTTATTTTTTAGGCTCAAAAAGGGTGGCAAAGGATGATTATTATTATTATATTATATATATATATATATTGGATAAAGAAACATAGCCATACATCATTTCAAATCCTGACTGCTTTATTTCCAAAAATTTAATTTTTAAAACAAAAATTCAATAGACATCAGGCATTTGATCTCTCATTTTTTCTTTGTCCTAACTTTTGTTTGGACTGCCCCTTACGGGTTTTCAGCCTAACAGACTTTATTTGGCTTTTTTTTTTTTTTTTTTAGCTCTCAAAATTTGTTTAGAGTGTGAAAATTTACCCCAATATGTAAAGAAGACTCTTAAAATGTTCGTTTCCTTTATGTTGAGAACTTGGAATCCTTTCAAATCTATTATGGAAGTAGGAAATGAGAGAAAAGGACGCAAGGTGATTTTGATGGAAGAATGCCTTAAAAGAAATGATCTTGATCTATATGTCTCATGTCTTTGTCTTTCTCAATTAAAAATTTATACCACAAGAATATCTGAATTCATCTTTATTATCACTTCTCTTTTTTTTCTCTTTTTTTTTTTTTTTTGCTTTCGTATTTCCTTTCCCAAGAAATGGCCGAGATTCCATGAATTTACCAGCTTCACTTATTCGGGAAAATAATCAATTTGGAAGCTAATTTCCTTTTCATCATTTTTTTTTTTAAATATTTCATTTACAAATATTTTATTTTATCCTTTTACTATTATTCATTATTTGCGGACCCTTAAGGACGTGCATTGGAGGATTGAAACAAACATCTTGGCAAGATTCCATGTCATGATTCAAATACACATTTTACATTCCAGTGTAAATTCATAAAAGGATAAAGAGAATAATAACAGATCCTACTGAATCCTGGAAATTGAAAGTGAAGAATTCGACTCCTAATAGTATAAATTGCCCCCAAATTTCAGGCATAATATTTCCTGACTGAATCAGAATTAACCGGCAGCGGTAACTCTTCTCCATCCATTTTGATAAGAATTAAAGCCCCGCCAGAGAAAGCTTTTTTTACTACATAAGGCCCTTCATAATTTGGAGTCCATTTTCCTCGATGATCTTTTTGGATTGGCAAGATTTTCTTCAATACCAACTCCCCTTCTTGAAATTCTCGAGGACGAACCTTTTTCTCGTAAGCTTTTTTCATCCTTCTTTGATATAACTGCCCATGACATATAGCAGCCAACCTTTTTCCTTCAATAAGATTTAACTGATCAAGACGAGCCTGAACCCATTCTGCTTCTTCCAATTCAGTTTCCATTAACACTCGCAGAGAGGGAATTTCCACCTCAACAGGGAGTACTGCCTCCATTCCATATACTAAAGAAAACGGGGTTGCCCCAGTTGATGTGCGCACAGAAGTGCGGTATCCATGCAATGCGAAGGGAAGCATTTCATGCCAGTCTCTATATGTGACCACCATCTTCTGAATAATCTTTTTAATGTTCTTGTTAGCTGCCTCAACTGCTCCATTCATCTTTGGACGATAAGGGGCAGAGTTATGGTGTTGAATCTTGAAATCTTCACATAACTCCTTCATCATTTTATTGTTTAAATTAGTGGCATTATCGGTGATGATTCTACTTGGCAATCCATACCGACAAATCAACTCTCTCTTTATGAATTTTACCACCACATTCCTAGTTATACTGGCATAAGAAGCGGCCTCAATCCACTTAGTAAAATAATCAATTGCAACCAATATAAAGCGGTGTCCATTAGATGCTTTTGGTTCGATAACTCCAATGACATCTATCCCCCACATCGAGAATGGCCATGGTGCTGTCAAAACATTCAAAGGTCCTGGCGGAGCGTGAATATGGTCAGCGTAAGTTTGGCATTTGTGACACTTTCTCACATAGCTGTAACAATCATTCTCCATAGTCAACCAGTAGTATCCAGCCCTTAATATCTTCCTAGCCATAGCATGCCCATTGGCATGAGTTCCGAAAGAGCCTTCATGAACTTCTTTAAGTATCTGCTCTGCTTCTTTTGCATCAACACATCTAAGGAGCACCATATCATGATTCCTCTTATAAAGTACATCCTCATTTAAGAAGAAACTCATTGCAAGCCTTCTTAATGTTCTTTTGTCATTATCAGAAGCACTTGGTGGATATTCTTTATCTTTAAGATAGTGCTTGATATCAAAATACCAAGGCTTTCCATCTGACTCTTCTATGAGCTTACAATATGCTGGCTGATCATGGCTTTGTATTTTTATAAGAGGCATGCTTCCCTCCTGATCTAATTCAAACATTGATGATAAGGTGGCTAAAGCATCAGCCAATTGATTCTCTTCACGAGGGATGTGATGGAAAGTTATGTCTTCAAAGTGCTCAATTAACCCTTTAATATAAGTTTGATAGGGGACTAATTTATGATCACGAGTCTCCCATTCACCACGTAACTGATGAATAACCAAAGCAGAGTCTCCATATACCTCTAGAATTTTGGCTTTCGATTCGAGGGCCGCTTGAATCCCCATAACACATGCTTCATATTCTGCTATATTATTCGTACAATCAAAACATAGCCTGGCTGTCAACGGAATATATTGGTTCTGTGGAGAGATCAGCACAACTCCTATCCCATGTCCTAGTGCATTGGAAGCACCATCAAACCACAAAATCCATTTTTCTCTAACTTCACTTTCTTGATTAGAGAGAGTTAGTATTTCTTCATCCGGAAACTCTGGTTGCATCGGCTGATAGTCCTCAATGGGCTGATGAGCTAAGTATTCTGCCAAAATGCTTCCCTTAATTGCTTTTTGTGTGACATATATAATATCATATTCTGATAATAAAACCTGCCATCGAGCAATCCTTCCTGTAAGAGCAGGTTTTTCAAAAATATACTTGATTGGATCCATTTTGGACACTAACCAAGTTGTATGACTCAACATATACTGCCTCAAACGATGAGCGGCCCATGCCAGGGCACAACAAGTTTTCTCAAGTGAAGAGTATTTCGCTTCACAACTAGTGAACTTCTTGCTTAGATAGTAAATAGCATGCTCCTTTTTCCCTGACTCATCCTGCTGACCTAAAACACATCCCATTGACTCCTCGAGCACTGTTAAATACAAAATAAGAGGCCTTCCAAGAGTTGGCGGAACCAGGATTGGAGGATTTTGCAAGTATTGCTTAATCTTCTCAAAGGCTGCTTGACAATCTTCATTCCACTCAACAGCTTGATTTTTTCTTAAAAGCTTAAACAAAGGTTCACAAGTGGCAGTTAATTGGGAGATGAATCTAGCAATGTAGTTTAACCTTCCCAAAAATCCGCGAACTTCTTTCTCTGTGCGAGGTTCTGGCATTTCAAGAATTGCTTGCACTTTATCTGGGTCAACCTCTATTCCCTTCTCATTAACGATGAAGCCAAGCAGCTTTCCTGATTTCACTCCGAACGTACATTTAGCCGGGTTCAACCTAAGCTTATACTTCCTCAACCGCTCAAACAACTTTCGTAGATTAACCAAATGCTCCTCCTCACTTCTTGATTTTGCAATCATATCATCTACATAAACCTCAATTTCCCTATGCATCATATCATGAAATAAGGTCACCATTGCCCTCTGATATGTTGCCCCAGCATTTTTAAGTCCAAATGGCATTACCTTATAACAAAAGGTTCCCCACAGAGTAATGAAGGTGGTCTTTTCCATATCCTCAGGTGCCATTTTAATCTGATTATAGCCAGAAAATCCATCCATAAAAGAAAACAAGGCAAATTGGGCTGTATTGTCTACTAGCACATCTATATGTGGAAGCGGGAAATTATCTTTGGGGCTGGCCCTATTCAAATCCCTATAATCGACACACATACGAACCTTTCCATCCTTCTTCTGTACTGGGACAATGTTTGCAACCCATTCTGGGTATTTTGCTACTGCTAGGAAACCAGCATCAAATTGCTTCTTTACTTCTTCTTTGATTTTTAAGGACATTTCAGGCTTCATTCTTCTTAACTTTTGCTTGATAGGAGGACATTCAGACTTTAATGGTAACATATGCTGAACAATACTAACATCCAATCCCGGCATTTCGTGGTAAGACCAAGCAAAGACATCTACAAACTCGTGCAACAAATCAATCAGATCTTTTTGTGTTTCAACTTTCATGCTAGTACCAATCTTTACTTCTTTTTTATTTTCCTTATTCCCCAAATTTATCACTTTAGTGGACTCCTGATATGGTTTTATCTCTTTAGCCTCCTTTTCCATCAGCCTCAACAATTCTGGGGACAATTCCCAACTATCTTCATCACCCTCGTCTGCATGGTTTATGGGGCAATCAAAATTGTACATCACAGTTTCAACACTATCCTTCCCATAAGATTCACTTTTGGATCTGCATTATTTAATATAAAATAAAAGTCATGAGGGAGAAAATTAGTAAAAAGAAATTTTTATTAATACTGGAAAGAAACATGTGAGCCCATACAAAGATCTTAAGGCCTTGGGCAGAGCCATAGGATTTGTATATGAAAATTACATGGAATCATTACTAAAGATGGTAGGAAGCTCAGAGATTTCCCAATTTTTAAGTTCCCGATCTCCAGTGCACGGGTACACGAAATTAGCACACTCAACAGTAGGATCATCTTCAACTGCGGCCACTTGATCAAAATTCACCCATCCTGCACTCTGAAAACTTTCACGGATATCACAAATAGGAATCCTTCCTACCCTTGGCTCTCGCCCCTCCAATCGAGCCAGGTTTCTTTCTTTTTTGTCTTCCCACATTCTTCTTTTATCTGCTTTGGTTGGCTTATATCCCAACCCATACCTTCCTTTCTTCTCAAGAACTTCCAATAAGACTGTAGACCCTCCTCCATTCTTTCCTGGACCAATTCCCTGTTCAAATATCTTACTCAACATGACCTTAGCCATCATCAAAGCTGTGTTGGGTAATTGGGGCTTCAAAGGAATAGATTCGACATATGTTGTGCCGACAATCTCCAGAGTTTGAAAAGAGGACTCTAATGCCTCCTCAGCAGCTTCAATGTATCGTGTGGATGATGGTCCACTCACAAGTAAATCTTCTTCCCCCATTATGATCACCAGTTTGTCATCCATCACAAACTTCAGCTTTTGGTGTAGGGTAGAGGGAATAACCCCTGCTGAATGTATCCATGGTCGTCCTAATAGACAACTATATGCAGGTACAATGTCCATAACCTGGAAGGTTATTTGGAATATACAGGGACCGATCTGAAATGGCAACTCAACCTCTCCCATCACTTCTCTTCGACTGCCATCAAAGGCCCGTACTACTATGGCACTAGGTTTCATATAAATCCCCTCACAAGGCAGCTTTTCTAAAGTGGTCTTTGGCATAACATTCAATGAAGAACCATTATCAATAAGCACTCGGGTTATCATATGGTCCATGCATTTGACTGAAATGTGGAGGGCTTTATTATGCCCTCGTCCTTCACTAGGAATTTCGTCATCTGTAAAAGTTAAATGGTTGTTGGCGGTGATATTATTGACTATGCTCCCAAACTGGTCCAGGGATATATCATGTGCTACGTGAGCTTCATTCAAAATTTTCAATAATAGCTTCCTGTGTGCCTCTGAATGCATCAGCAGTCCTAGGAGAGATATCCTAGCTGGCATACGATTTAGTTGTTCTATCACCTTGTAATCACTTTGTTGAATGAACCTAAGGAATTCCCGTGCTTCTCCATCTGACACTTCTTTCTTCTCTTGATTCTTTTCTTTTACTGTTCCTTCTTTCTCCAACTCTTTTTCTTTTTCTTTTGGAACCTCTCGTTCTTTCTCTTTATTACTTAGTGCTTTTTTCAATTCTGGCAGTGAATACAAACGACCGCTTCGAGTTATGCCCCCGATTCCTGAAATATTAGTAACTGCAGGATTTTCAACACTACTGTTGTTCCACTGTTCATCTTTCTGCTTACCCTCTCTCACTTCTGCATCATATTTCCAAGGAACAGCTTTGTTGCTTTTATACGAAAAAGGCACTGGTGTATGAACAATGATAGGCTTTGGGCCTTGAGATGTCTGTGTAGAAGCATTTCTGCTGAAATGAATTACTAGGGGTTTTGGAGCCATCATCCCTTGTTTCTCATTTGACTGCATCATAGCTACTTCTTTTGTTTCTCCCCTATAACCAACTTGTACTTGGTTTGTGTCCATCAGTCTTTGAAGCAACTGTCTGAACTCTTGACACCTCTCAATAGAATGTTGTTTCCCCGGATGCATGCCACACATCTCCACTTCTTCATATTTTCCTTGAATCATACCAAGCTTACATAATTCTTCAAAAATGAATTGCCTTGAGGTCTTGACTTCTCTTTCTTCTTTTACCAATCGATAACCATCACCATCATCAAGTACATTCACTGAAGACTTCCCATGTCCTGGAAGGGGATTATCTCCAACATTCGGGTTATCTTCTTTGAAACTCAACCAACCTGCATCAATAAGGCCTTGAACCTTATACTTAAGAGCTATACATTTATCAGTAGAATGTCCAGGGGCCCCGCCATGATAATCGCACTTTGCATTCGGATCATACCCTTTTGGATAAGGTGGTTCAATAGGCTTCAAAGGAGTGATAGCGACTAAGGCATTATTAAGGAGATATGGCAATAGTTCTGTATAGGTTATGGGAAGAGGAGTGAAAGTTACGAACTTCTTTTCCTTCTTCTGATTAGCATTCTGGCTGGTGTTTTGCTTCCATGTTTGGTTGGGTTGTGGTGTAGTTGAGGTGGGTTGTGTCTGGTGAGTGGGTGGTATTTGAGAAGGTATCCCTGAATAATAGGGTTGAGGGTATTGTGGGGGTACAACATTGGCGACATAGGGGTATTGTGTTACAGGAGGGCGGTAGGTTTGTCCTTGGTGGATGGGTATGTAGTTAGGCCAAGTCGGTGTTGAAGCTACTGCGTGAGCATCTCCTTCTTTTTTCTTTGTCGAATTAACTGAGGGTTTTTTTACATTTGAAATTGCAGCTGATCCTTGTACAATCTTCCCACTTCTTAAGCCGCTTTCCACTCTCTCCCCAATTATAACCATATCGGAGAAATTTGAGGAAACACTGCTTATCAAACGATCATAAAATAGGGCTTGCAGAGTATCAATAAACATCGCCACCATCTCCCTATCAGTCAAAGGCGGTTCTACTTGTGCTGCCACTTCTCTCCATCTTTGAGCATACTCTTTGAAAGTTTCTGTATCCTTCTTCACCATGTTCTGAAGTTGCAACCTATCTGGAGCCATATCAATATTGTATTTATATTGCCTAAGGAAGGCATCTGCTAAGTCTTTCCAGGAGCGTATATGAGCAGGCTCAAGATGCATATACCAGTTTAGTGCTACCCCAGCCAGGCTATCTTGGAAAAAGTGTATCAGCAACTTGTCATCATAGGCATGGGAAGCCATCTTTCGGCAGTACATTGTCAGATGACTTTTGGGGCAAGTGATTCCTCGATACTTTTCAAACTCTGGGACTTTAAATTTTGGTGGTATCACGACATCTGGGACAAGACAAAGCCCAACAGCATCTCCAAAACCATAACTTCCTCCTCCCTCTATAGCTCTAAGCCTTTCTTCCAAGATATCAAACTTTTCCTTAGCCTTAAGATTCTCAGCTGATGCCCTTGGCATAGCGGTATGGGTTGAGTGCATAACATGAGAGTTTTCCTCCGTAACAAATTGCAAGGCCTGAGGTCGAACAATATTCTGGGAATCTGCAGTGACAGGTATCTCAACTGCGTTTCCATCCATAATGTGGGTTGTTCGGTTGGCTGGTGTATAGGTGGGAAAAGGTAATGAAACCTGAAGTGGTTCACGGATATTTGTTTGGGACTGGGTAACAAGGTCAGTATTTGGTGGGTTGGTGATGACTGGTGGTGTGTAATTAGGAGGCAGACCATATGTTGGAAAATGTTGAGACTGAAACTCCTGAGGAGGGTATATTGCAGCATTTGCCATATTTCCATGAACATTAATCCCCTGTGAATGCCCTGGCATAGGGTAGAAACCAGGAGGATAAAGAAGGGTTCCATCTGTATTCTCTGCAGAATTATTTCCTTCAGTATTCTTTAAGGACTTCAGCGCTTCCATTATCTGAGCCATTTGCTCTTTCAGTTGATTTAGGTCAGACCTCATTGATTCTTGAGCTTGTTCCAAATCTTCCATGATCTTTACTTTAGCACGAGTCCTATAAGGGTGCCGCAATGTTGATTTCCTCGTTTTGAAAGGTTATTTCTCTTTTGAAAAAAAAAATGGTATAAGTGTGCAGAAAAAAGATGTTTTTTTTTTTGTGGATTTATTTATTTATTATTATTTATTTAATGATTGCCTTTTTGATTTTAACATTGTTACTTTTGCCTATTGTTTTATTATTTGTCTATTTTATTTACCAAGACACTGGAAGTTTGTGGGTAAGAGTAAATAATACATAGTAGTATGGGACCAAAACAAAGTCATATTGCTTTTTATTTATTTCAACTCACAATTTATTACATGAATGCCTTTCAAAGAGGCAAAGACATTGTGAGTTACATATTAACGACGCCTAATTATCTCCTTCATTAGCTCTATCATGTGTTCACAGTATTCAAAAAGATCACGGATCTCTGGAGGAGTAGAAAATGGATCTGCCACACATTGAGCTTTATCTAGCAAACGAGGGAGGTGTTGACCACCTCTTAATGTGGTAGCAAATCGATGCCTCCATAGAATTCCCTGATCATGCAAATCTTGGATGACTGCTTGCTTTTCTTCCAGCTCCTTTTCTTTCTCTCTTACTTTCCCTTGTTCCTTCCTCAGAGCGTCTTGATATACAGTCGCCAGCTCTTGTCTTTCTTTAATAATTCTTTCTTCATACTCTTTTACAATCTTCTCCAAACTCTGCCTTGCCTCTTCCAACTGTTCTTGTTCATTCTCATGAGCCATTTTGGTAGTCCTTAACATTCCCTTCAAACGTCTATTTTCAGCCAAAGCTTGACTCCGCTCTTGCCCCCTCAGTCTTAATTCGTTGCTTGCACCTTTTAGAGAACTTTGATATCTTTCTTTACTTTCTTCCTCCAGTCTGGCCCTCTTTGCCATTTTTTCAAAAGATTGGGCCTTGAAAATATTTTCTTGTTGTAGCTTTTCGCATTCTTTGCGGACCCCTTTCATCTCCTCCTGTAGCCTATTTTTCTCAGCTTCCATTTTTCCCAAAGCCGTTTTCAATTCTTTGATCTCTTCACTTTCTGCTTGCGATTCCATCCTTTCCTCCTCAGTAATTGGATTGACATTCTGATATGGTAACTTAACCTCCTGAACTCGGTCTCTCAACCACTGACAATAGCTACCTTGAGTGTCGTGACTTTTTACCCTGATCTCCTTTCCTTTCTTGATGATCTTTTTCCAAGCCAGGCAAATTTTTTCCAACATCTCAACACTTCCTGGGCCCATGCTATAAAGCACCAAAGGGGTTAGTGCGGATTCTGGCGGCGGTGCATGGATAGGATGACCAAACTGCCTCTGAGCTAAAATCGGATTATAATTAATACATCCTCTCGTTCCTATAAGGGGCACATTAGGGAAATCTCCACATTGCCAAATCATCTCCTCCACTTCCCTCCATTTTGGATACCATCTAACAGTCTTTTCATCCAAGCTTGCCAAGTAAGAGCTCCAATCTACATTAACCTTGTTGCGACACATGTAGAAATCCTCAATGGGACAAACAGTTTTACATCCGTGGTTGAAAATGTGAGTCACCATCCAGACATATAAGGCGGGTAAGCAACACAAGATTCGTTTGCCCCTCTTTTCATAACTGAAATTAAGTGTGTAATAAACATCAGCCAATACAGCAACCACAGGACTTTCACCCCTATTTTTGAAGGCAAGGAACGCATCAATCGCAGTAAAATCTATGAAACCATCAATATTAGGAAAAAGAATCATCCCATACAGAATAAGGGCCAATACATCCATAAAAACCTCCCAGTCTTCGGCTGCTGCTAAGGAACGGGCCCTGTCCTCTAGATATGACTTCGGAAACCCCTCAGTACCATTCCTATTCTGTCTTCTGCTTATCAATTCTTGCTCTTGAACTCTCAAAATAGCAGCAACTTTCGCCAGAGCAGGATAATGCCCTGAACACAAATACACCTTTTTCTTATCTAACGAACACCCCAAAATTTGCTCAAACTCCTCCAATGTAGGGGCCATCTGAAAGTCTCGAAAGGTGAAACACCTAAGAGGAGGGTCATAATACTGGACCAAAGCCACAATAGCTTCTTCTGGCACGTCTATCTCTGCTAGGTCAAGGATATTCCCATATCTATTGGAGAACATCCTACGTTGTGATTTCTTCATCAACTGACCCAAAGCCTTTAAACTACCCACATTCGGCTTTTTGACCTTCACAAATATGGACTTTTTCAAAAACACAGATGCTTGATTTGATCCCATATTGAGCTTTAAAAACCCACAAACTTCCAGCAGCCTAATTAAATAAAATATAAATAAATGAGATAAAGAGGAATGCAAATGTATGTAATGACATGTTAGTTTTTATAATCAATCTTGAAAATAAGGTTATTTTTTTATTTTCTCTTTTTTTTTTGCTTAATCATAACTTTCTCCTTCAATTTTAAAAAAATATATCCTATTTTATTTCTAATGATGATTATGTCTTATCATTAAGAAGAAAATACACTCCCATTGTGTCCTAGATAAGTTTTTCCTTAATGAAGGAGCATGGATCTACGGGTCTACTAATATGTGATAACCTCGGTGGGTATCTCTAGACAATCTCACAGGCCTCTAGAGCTGAAGTCTTCTCCAAAATATCAAACCACAACGATAGGCGACCTAACAGATGTGGGATATTCATGAAGAAGCAAACTCTAGATGAGGTTTTCATAATAGCCAAGCAAGTACTAAACTCAACATGGCAATCATTCGACCTCCACTCCCTAGGCTACACTCAGGTCCGGGTATAGGACCCAACTCTCAAAATGTGTGTGAAGAAGTGTAAGTGCAGTGTGTGATGATTTAAAACTACCCAACTCACTGAACAAATAACACACAAATATAATATACATGGTCATCTATCCTAAGGTTCAATGATTATCAACATAAACAACCAAAACAACAATAGAAAGAATAATAATAATACAAGCAAAAGGAAGACAATCAAAAATTCACACACCAAGTTAAAATAGGCTTGACCCTCTAAGACTTTCCCCAGTGGAGTCGCCAGCTGTCGCAACCGAAGTCACGACGAAATGGCGAAAAATGATATTAAAAATAGAAGGAGTCGCCACCATAGTTTATTAAGGAAAAACATATGGAAAAACCCTAAAAAATGGTCTCGAACCATAGATTGGATTCGGGAGTCGATTACGCATAGGGAAGGTGTTAGCACCCTATGACGTCCGTTATAAAAACGGTTTCCTTTTAACTTAATGTGTGAAAATATTAATTGTCTTCTCCTCTTGCTTATAAAATTATTAATCTTATTATTTGTTATATTTTTATTTAAATTATAGATTTATTTTATTTTAAAAAAATTTCTTATTATTACTACTATTTTATTTTTATTGTTTTTGAGATCGACAGGAGTGGGCTCCTGCTCCTACGTATCCTCCGGTGCAATGAGGAAATCAGACTCACGTAGTTCTTTGGGTAAAAAATGGTTTTGTTGGTTGATTTTATTTATTTATTTATATTATATATAAAAAAAAAGCTCATGCGATAACCAAATTGGAAGTACATCCAAAGTCATTATCGTCACCCTTTAAGGTTTTCATAATAGTCAAATAGGAAGTACATCCAAAATGACTATCATTAAATCCCGTTATTAATATATAAAATGTTTTAAAATTTTGAATTATTTAAGAAAATGATAACCAAATAAGAAGTGCATCTAGCATGGTTATTATTAGAAAAAATTTGACAATGCCCAAATAGGTAGTGCATCCAAAATGGTCATTATCAAGTTTGATTATTTTTATTTTTAAATAGTGAAAGACTAAAAATTAATTACGTGACATATTACTTTATTATTTATTATATATATACATATATTATATTATATATATATATAAACTAACGTTTCAAACCAACTTATATCAATTAAAAAGACAAAAGAAGAAAATTAAACAAACCGCTAATTTTATTACTTATTACTAATTAAAATTTTTCTATATAGTTATGTGGCGTTGATTAACAAACTAACAAGAATTTTATTATTGCCATATCCTGTGCATGTTTATAAAGCGCTAATCCATATGTAATTGGGCCAAGATAAATAAAAGATCCGATTAAAAAAAAATCGAGAAAAAGCAACTGGGTCGAGTCCGTATAGGAATTTTAGTCCTAAAAATCATATATGCATTGCATCTTCATTGCCTCTGTTGTGCGAACATCTCTTTGCTACTGTACGCGACTGCAACTTTCTCGACGCGGCTTTGCAAGCTATGCGCATATCCATGGTAACACGACGTCGAAGGTTCTGCTGCTTGAGTTTGAGGTGCAAATCGCAGTTGCAGATTTTGTTATTCTCCTCTTTTTTATTAATTCGGTTGATACTTGTTTGGTTTGTTTATTTCCAGCCACGTTGATTCAGATTCATATTCGTTATGTAAGCTTGATGCAGCAGGTAATTAAACGACGCAATAAATATGTTTAAACGAGAAATCTGAATTCGATTCGAGGCTATTAAGGAAGTGCGTGGATTATTGGATTTGGATAGGTAATTGTGTAGTGTGATAATTTTTAGAAAAGAGGAGGAAAACTAACAGAATTACCTTGTTTTTTATAAGGTTCGATTATTAGAGCTAGCACAACCACA
>CM014731.1:23644455-23809803 GCA_004329165.1 Spatholobus suberectus
ATGTGTTAATATTAATTGAGATATATCAATATGAACCATTTATTATAAGGAAGGGTTAGGATTTATGCACTTTACCTTCCAAAGTGTAGACTGCACTTTAGAAAAGCCATATATATGTATATGTATGTAGACAAATATATATGTATGTACACATATGCATACATATATACATACATATGCATACATATATGCATACATATATATATACATATATATATGTATGCATATATGTATGCATATGTATGTATATATGTATATGTATATGTATATATATGTATGTATATATGTATACATATGTATATATGGGGATTTGTTAATGTATATATACTTGTTTTTCAGTTAAAGTACGTTGGCAAATTATAACTACAATATATCTTAAAATACACCATAGTATAGTTTATTAAAGTACTTCAACTAAGAAATAAGTGGGTGTATATTAGCGAATGCTAGTGGGATTTGTTAATGTACATGCACTTATTTTTTTGTTAAAGTACATTAGAAGGTTATAATTACAATATATCTTAAAATACATCTATGTTGTAGCTTGCTAATGTACTCCAACGAAAAAATAAGTGAATATACGTTAACAAATCCCACATATATATGTATGTATGTATGTATACATACATACATACATATATATATATATATATATATATATATATATATATATATGTATGTATGTATGTATAGGATGTCAAAATGGGAAGCCAACTCGCATAACCTAATCAAACGGGTTGGGTTGAGAATTTCAACCCTCCAACCCACATAACTCAACCCTACTTAACGTGCCAACCCAACAGGCCAAATGGCAGGTTGGGTAGGGTTTGTTCGTTGGATTTTTTTTTCATTGTATTATCTGAGAGTTTTCACATAACTTAGAGAGATTATATTATAAATCAGGGAATATTGGAATTTTATAGTTCATGGATTAAATTAAAGTTCAATCTTTAAAGTGGATGAGTGAAAGTTTATAACTTCTCTTTATTTAATATATGAAGTCCCAAAGAAGGCAAATTTTATAGCTCTTCAATTATGTTAAATGTTTATAACATTTTTTTCTCTTTTTTAATTATATGTGATAAAAAAAATAGGAAAAAATTAAGACAAATAAAATTATTAAAAAAATTATAATATTTTTCTTTTTTTTAATTGGTTGGCTAGCCAACCCACCACGACTTGGGTAGGGTTAGGATTTTCAACCTAATGTAAAAACAGGTTCAACCTCACCCAACGGGTTTAGGTTGGCCTGTTTGACACTCCCCCCCTACACAATACACACACACACACACATATATATAACTCAAGAACTTAAATTGCAATGTGTTTTAATCAATCATAGTTTCTTCTTTTTTTTTTTATGAAACAAACGGAGCCACCACCCCAAACTCAAAAGCCCCTAAAATAGGATACACCAAAGAATCTACTACCAATGAAAAGGACAAAAAAATTGGTGGAGAATCAAAAATACGATCCTCCACTAAATAGGGTAAACCAAACTTAGCTAAAGCATCTACTACTTGATTAGCCTCTCAATAAATGTGCTTAAAAACCACCAAGTTCCTGAATTGGCAAACATCTCAATCTCCTAAACCAACAAGTAACAAAGATGAAGCTTTCATACCCATCTGAAATCAATGCAATAGCCACTTGCAAATTTGATTTAACCACAAGCTTAGGAAAACCTCTCTAACAAGCCAGATGCAACCTTTCAATATACCCCGCAACTTTACCTTAACCAAAGAACAAGTCCATAAATGAGAAGCAAAGCCTACAACAAACTCAGAAGAAGGCCCCTTAATAAGTCCACCACAAGCCGCTCCCTATTCTAACTATTCACCACACATCTAAGTTAATTTTGACAAAATTAGAACCAGGAGGCTCCTATCAAATTGTAGGAGCAACAAAATCCCCTATAATCTTACTGTTAGGCATTCCAAAGATAGACCAGCTACTTATAATTTATTTAAATTGTTTTATTCTAAGAATTATAATTCAATTAAGACTTAATTTTTCTTTTAAAATTTTAATTGTTAAGCTCAATATATTAGGAAACAATTTACAAGATTGAGCTCTTAGGTTGTTCAAGTTAATCATTTAATTAAATAATTATAGTAATGCTTATTAAATAAATTATTTCTAATTTGTTTTTCTCTAAATAATTAATAAGGATGCTTAACTATCTTCCACTAATCTTCTAATACTTCTCTAAGGTCTATCTTAATTATATAGGACTTCCTTGGATAAAGGGTGGTTAACCTAGAGTCTTATAAAATTAATTATAAGTTGAATTCTATAATGTTTAAATAAAAAATGATCCACTGATGATGACAATGACAATGACGATAGTAATGAGGCGAGAAGGTGATGGTGGTAGCAATGGTGGTGGGGGTAAGGGATTAGTGGCAATGGTGATGACAACAATAATTGATAGTGGTGGTAGTAATGATAATAATGGTGGCAATAGTGGTAAAACTTTAGTGACAATTAATGTAGTGTTAGTGATGATGGCACAATCAATGGTGGTAATGACAATGATGACAAGAATGACAATTGATGGTGACAGTGGTAGTAGTGACAACATTAATGGTGGTGATAATTGAGGTAAATTGTGGTACTAATAATAATAGTGGCAAAATGGTGGTGATAATGGAGGTGGTGGGAATGACAAAAAAAAAAGTAGGACACTTATAGAGTGTGGGATTGTGATTAGAAATTGTAATTTAAAGGACATGTGTTAGGAAACACAGTTTTAGTTGTATTATAATTTTATAGGATTTGGTCTTGAAATTGTGGATTTAATTTCAATAAAACTTCCAAATGTCATAATTAAAATTTTAAGTTTTAATTCCAAGCCCTAATTTTATGCTTGATTTTGTGCATGGAACGAATATTGATAGTTTATTAAATTACTCACTAGTGTAACTTAATTATATTATGATTCTTAAAGGGAAAAATTAAAAGTTTTATAGATAATTGCAATGAGGTCCCTTGAGGTTAGTAATAATTACACTTAGACTCTACTTTTTTAGAATGTATGACATCCTTTATTTTTAAAAAATATACATGCCTCTTTTATTTTTATGTATGAATCATACACATAATACCTTTAAAAAATACAAAGTAAATATCAACATAGAGAATATAATCTTTTAAGTCTCTAATTATTCTTTAATAATACAACCATTAATTTATAGATAAAGTCAGTCCTACAAGGAAATCAACATGCCGCAATTAGGAAGAAAAATTACAAAGCAATAAATAGCCTATACATCACCTAGTACCTATGATTTGATCATGATTCAAATTTTATTACAATATCAAATTGAGACACAAATTAGGAAATAATTGATAAAAAAAAATAGGGACAAACTTGCAACACCCCTTAAGTGGGTGCATAGATATCCATCATGCCCAACTTGTTTACAAGGAACTTGAAATTTGATTTGGAAACATCCTTAGCGAGAATATTTGCCACTTGTTGTATAGTGGGAACAAATGGCACACAATTAGTTCCATTATCAAGTTTTTCCTTAATGAAATGTCTATCAATCTCTACATGTTTAGTTATGTCATGTGTGACACCCATTCACATTAAACACAACCTATACTTATTTACTTATTTAAAAATGCGAGTAAAATTTTTCTCTGCTTTTAATAATAGAAAATTTGTAAATTTAACAGAATTTGAAAACAACAATAAAAAAATAAAACCTGTATGTATTTATCGTGGAGCAGTACATCATGATTTCAGTAATCAAAAAAATAAATGAAATACAGGGAGATTGAAATATACATAAAAATAGTTATTACTTATTCCCAGTACATCAAAAAGATCCTAGTCAGAGCAGTGTCCGTCTACCCTATCCCATAAACTAACAAACTATCAGAGTAGCCTTATACATTTTCATCAATAGTCGGGTCTTCATTAACCGCAATCAATCATGCATAAAAGAAAAGGTAATGGAGTGAGGTGATTTGTTCTAATATCACTTTTACATGTATGGTAGGAATTCTACCACACAATACAGATAAAACACAATTGACAATAAAAGGGGAACCTAAAGTTTATTCTATGTTATACAATCATTGACTCAGTATGGATCCATACTTTCCATTAGTAGGTAATAGTTCTTAACAGAACCTAGGAAGTGATTGGGAGTACATATACCTCTCTCAACACCATCACATGGTACACTCCTCGTCATCATTGAGGAACAAAATAACAATTTAGGATATCCATTTATAGAGGTATACTCTCAAACCAATCCTGGAATGCTGAGCAGTTGTCGGGGTTATCGAGTTTGGTCAGGTGAATATCCCGGCTCAAGGGCACTACCCTGGCCATTGGGACTTTCACCACTCGATGTCTACTCCCAAGACCTCCACAAGTGGGTCCCTGCCTTTCATTCCTCAGCGTACCAAACTATGGCTTCCCTAGCAGGGTGCCATGCCACTATATGTCACTTGCTTTACATTACTCACTAATCTATCACTTCCTAATTTTTCAAACAAAGGTTTCCCTAGTCTCATTTAATTTGAGCACAAATATAATCAACATTTCTGCTTTATTTTGCAGAAATTACACTATACCAAGATTTTAACAGAATAATGATATAACAATTATAGTATAATTACTAAAATTTTGACAAAATAACAACTAAATAAATGCATTTTGATTTTCTAAATTTGAGCAAAGTAACAGCTTAGTAAATGTATTTTTATTTTCTAAAATTGAAAAGAGTAACAGCTTAGCAAGTAAAATTTAATAATTTAAATTTGAGCAAAGTAACAATTTAATAATCTAAATTTGAGCAGAGTAACAACTTAGTAAAAATTAAAGTTTAACTTTAAACAATAATAACAATACTAAAATTTAAGCCTAAACGGGTTTAGGAGAAAACCCTTCCTACCAACATGTAAAGTGACAATAAATTTAGAACCAACCCCACTCCCCCCATTACCTCTACGGTGGTTGATGAAGAGGATGGAATTGTTGGTGCAAAACTTCTAGGAGGAGAAATTCTACTAGTTAAAAACTAGCAAAATTTAAACATAAAAACTAAAGAAGAATTTCTAGAAAGAGAAGATTTTAGAGAGAGAGGCTCTCTAGCTTATGGAGGATAAGAATGGTGAAAATATTGTCCATGGATGGTGGTATTTATAGAGGGAGAGGGGGGCTTAGGTGTCCCACCATTTACATCATCCATTATGTCATTATTATGTCATAAATCCAATTTTTATTTATTTTTAATCCAATTTAGGGACACATACACCATTCAGGGTGGTGAATCAGCTATTCCTAGGTTGGGGACGTGCTCCCTTAGCTTTCCAGCTTCTAGATGTTAATTTTATCTACAGATAAATTAACCGGTACCGATAAAATCGCCTAAAGTTGAAAAAATTGACTTTTAATATCGAAAAAAATCAATTCAATGTAAAACTGGACAAATACATTATTTATCATCAAAATAAATTTCTAATAATTAATTTTAATTTTTATTAATTTATTTCAAATTTTATCTATTTATTTTGTATTTTCAAGCTAAAAAAATCATAATAAATCCATTTTAATTCAATAAATACCAAAATTTTTATGAAAATTATCAAATTAAATATTTCACCTATAAATAAACTGAAATTACCATTTTTACCTTTTTGAATGTTAAACCAATACTGGCTGGCTTATAAGACACCAAGGGGCATTTTGGTCATTTTACACAAGAACTCCAAAAAATTTCCAAAATTATATTTTAATATATATGACATGATTCCAAGCTCAAATTTACATTTTAATGTCAATTGAATCTTTTTCTCATGTCAGCCCTTAATATTGAGAAAGAGGGACAAAATCGTCATTTTCTAATTTCTCCAGGCTTCAAGTCAAAAAATTTATTATAAATCACGACTAGATAGCTCTTGAAATTTTGAGCATGATAGTGGGAATCAGAATTTTGAATTTCTCTCCCGATTTTTCAGAATTAACTAGTCAATTATTAAAATACTGGTTGAAAAGCTGAAATAAAAGTGTTATATTTTCACTATTTCTCTTTCAAAATAAAATATTTATAATTAAAATATACCTAATATAAATTTTTCAAAATACTTTGAAGTCAAAAAGTCTCTGATCTGCTCTTGCAGTCTACTAGGGGTATTTTGGTCATTTCACAAAAATTGTCTTAATAAATTTTTGAAAGATTTCTAAAATTATTATTAATTATTCTAAGCACATAAATGACTTAAAAATAAATTTTAGACACTTCTATCTATTTTTATCTATTTTCTCAATTATCTAGTCCTTCTGAGGGCAAAATAGTCATTGTATCCTTTTCCAAAAATAGGGGTGTTACATCATGCTGCATTGCATTTTCTACCATGTTTATCACAACCTTTTTGTCACAATATAACTTCATGGGTTAGTTGATACTCACTCTCAATTCCTCTAGAACTTTCTTCAACCACATGAAAACTTACCAAGTGAGAAGTTTCAAATTCAAAGAAACCCTAGAATTCACAATGGGCAATCTTAAGATGAACCTTGTTTTTCAAAAACAAAGAAAATTTTAGAAAATGATAATAAAAAAAGAATAGGTGCAAATACTCAATAGAAGTTATGCTAACAAATGGAGTTAACGACTTTTCCTTTTGCATTGGGAAAAGAATCCTTCCATCAAAATTCCAAGAATGGATCAAAGATAAAATACACACACACATATATGTACTAAAATACTATTTCAATTGATTAATGAAGACTTCAAATCTCCATTTGTGATGATAAAAATATTCAAATGAAAGATATGAATCAAATCAATTCCAAGTTGAAGAAAAAATAGAATATTTATTAATCAAATCATTCACTCCACATAATTGATGGATCCTTTGAAGAACTAATCAATCAGGTGAGAATAGAGATAAAGTCCTATTCTACATGTCAATACCGACAACAATGAAATTTATAGTAAGAGGAAAATCTTTTGACTTTAGAAATCATGAGGGTTCAAATCCTTCTATCCCTAAAGGGCCTATTTAACACATACACACACACATAATCTTTGAAATATGTGATTGAAAGTGTGTGTGATACACATTGAATCTTTTTAATGATAAATATACCAATTTTAACACCCCTACTTTTATATATTAAATTATTCTGTGTGTTTAAAAATTGTTTTAAGTCATCAATGTATTTAGAACAATTAATAATAATTTTATAAATTTTTCTAGAATTTATTGAGATAATTTTTGCAAAATGACAAAAATACCCCTGATTGACTGTGGGAACCAACCGGAGACTTTTTGACCTCAAAATATATTGAAAATTTTATATTAAGTATTTCTCATTATAAAAACTTTATTTTGAGAGAAAAGTAGTGAAAAATATAATAATTCTATTTCAATTCTTCCACTATTTTTTTAATATTTGGCAATAAAATTCTGAAAAATTGGAAAGGAATTTTGAAATTCTGACTCTCACCATTTTGCTCAAAATCTCAAGAGCTATTTAATCGTGATTTTTAATAATTTTTCCGAGTCAGAGCCTGGAGAAATTAGAAAATGACAATTTTATTCTTGTTCCTCAACATTAAGAACTGACATGAGGAAAAGATTCAATTGATATTAAAATATCAATTTGAGCTTGGAATTATGTCATATATATTAAAATATAATTTTGGGAATTTTCTAAAATTTCTGTGTAAAATGACCAAAATACCCTTGCGTGTCTAATAAGTCAGCTAGTATTGATTTGACATTTAAAAGGGTAAAAATGGTAATTTTAGTTTAATTATGGGTAAAATATTTAATTTTATAATTTTGATAAAAATTTTGGTATTTATTGAATTAAAATGGATTTTCTATGAATTTTCTAGCTTAAAAATACAAAATAAATACATATAATTTGAAATAAATTAATAAAATTAAAATTTATTATTAGAAATTTATTTTTGATGAAAAATAATGTATTTGTCCAGTTTTGCATTAAAATACATTATTTTGATATTAAAAGCTAATTTTTCAAGTTTAGGCGTTTTTATCGGTACCGGTTAATTCACTTATAGATAAAATTTGACACATGGAGGCTTGGGACAGCTGGTGGAGCACGTCCCCAACCCTAAAATAGGTGATTCACCACCTATTTGGGATATGTGTCCCTAAACTGGATTAACAATAAATAAAAATTGGATTTATGACATAATAGTGACATAATGGATGATGTAAAATGGTGGGACACCTAAGCCCCCTCTTCCTCTATAAATACCACCATCCATGGAGAAGATTTCACCATCCTTCTCCTCCATAAGCTAGAGAGCCTCTCTCTCTAAAATCTTCTCTCTCTAGAAATTTTTCTTATTTTGTTTTTATTTTACTACTTTTCCAACAACTAGTAAAGTTCTCTTTCTAGAAGCTCTGCATCAGCAATTTCATCCTCTCCATCAATTATCTTAGAGGTAATGGGGGGAGTGGGGTTGGTTCTAAATTACTGTCACTTTGCATGTTGGTAGGAAGGGTTTTTCCTAAACCCGTTTAGACTTAAATTTTAGTATTGTTATTATTGTTTAAAGTTAAACTTTAATTTTTACTAAGTTGTTACTCTGCCCAAATTTAGATTATTAAATTGTTACTCTGCTCAAATTTAAATTATTAAATTTTACTTGCTAAGCTGTTACTCTATTCAATTTTAGAAAATAAAAAAATCCATTTACTAAGCTGTTACTCTGCTCAAATTTAGAAAATCAAAATGCATTTATTTAGTTGTTATTCTGCCAAAATTTTAGTAATTATACTATAATTGTTATATCGTTATTCTGTTAAAATTTTGGTATAGTGTAATTTCTGCAAAATAAGGCAGAAATGTTGCTTGTACTGGTACTCAAATTAAATGAGACTAGGGAAACCTCTGCTTGAAAAATTAGGAATTGATAGTTTAGTGAGTAATGTAAAGCAAGTGACATGCAGTAGCATGGCATCCTGCTAGGGAAGCCATAGTTTGGTACGCTGAGGAATGAAAGGCAGGGACCCACTTGCGGAGGTCTTGGGGGTAGGCATCGAGTGGTGAAGGTCCCAATAGCCAGGGTAGCGCCCTTGAGCCGGGATATTCGCCTGACCAAACTCGATAACCCCAACAACTGTGTAGCATTCCAGGATTGGTTTGAGAGTATACCTCTATAAATGGATATCCTAAATTGTCATTTTGTTCCTCAATGATGACGAGGAGTGTACCATGTGGTGGTGTTGAGAGAGGTATATGTACTCCCAGTCACTTCCTAGGTTCTGTTGAGAACTATTACCCACTAATGGGAAGTATGGATCCATACCTAGTCAAGGGTAGTTGGATACAACTTAGAATGAACCTTAGGATCTATTGTGTTGTCAGTTGTGTTTTATCTTTGTTTTATGGTAGATTTCTTACCATACATGTAAAAGTAATTTTAGAACAAAACACCTCACTCCATTATTTTCTTCTATGTATGATTGATCATGATTATTGAAGACGACATTAACGTTCCGTGATACTGAGTACGAGATAAAGAACATCTCAATGGGGGAGGACCTGAAGACCTATAGTATTTTCTTTTTGTATAAGGGATAGGGTAGATAAATATTGCTCTGTATAGGATCTTTTTTATGTATATAGTGGGCTAGGTAGTATATATATTTCGATGTACTTTTATTTTCTGACTGTTATGTATTACTCAAACCATGATGTACAGTTTTATGAAATATATGTATATATCTTTAATATTTTATTACCATTTCCAAATTTTGTTAAGTTTGGAATTTCTTTTAAAATTGGAAAATTTTACACGCATTTTTATTTACTTAAACTTAATAACTAAATTAATATGAAATGTATTTAATATGAATGGGGGTTACACCAATGAATATCTTATTTTTGAGCAAGGAATCTCATATGAGTGATTAATAATATAAAATCATTACTACTACTAAAACTAATCATTTCACAAATTTCTAGGGCTATTGATCTATGTTCAGCTTTAATACTGCTTTTAGCAACTAGATATATTTTTTTTTTACTTTGCCATGTGACAAGATTTCCCCATACAAAGTATGAGACCTTGAAGTAAACCTCTTATTAGTGATTAAACCTACCCAATATGCATTAGTGTAAGCTTTAATTGACTATTGACTTTTTTATTTTTTAAAAAAGACCTTTGTTCAGTTAAGTATTCTAAGATTCTATAGATTGCCTCAAGATGTTCTTCATAGGGAGAATGTATGAATTGACTTACAAGACTTACTACAAAAGTAATATCAAGTCTTATATGAGATAAGTAAATCGATTTACCCATAAGTGTTTGATAGCAGTTGGTATCCACAGGATCACCTTCCTTGCCATCTCCAAGTTTTTTTTTTTTATTAAGATCAACCGGTGTGTCAACTAGTTTAAATCCACCCATGCTAATCTCTTTAAGAAGATCAAGGACGTACTTTCTTTAGGAGAGTGCAATTCCCTTTTTTGACCTAGCCACCTCTATTCTTAGAAAAAAAAATCTTATAATGACCACAAATCATTTTTTTAAAATTTTGCTGAAAGTGAATTTTTTAATTTATTCATTTTTAATATTTCATCCCATGTAAGGATAATAACATCAACATAGACAATTAGAATAGCAACCTTCCCTTCAACTGAGTGCTTGAAGAACATAATATTATTTATTTGACCTTAGGAATATCCCTATTTTTTTTAACAAATTGGATAAATCTGTCAAACCATTCTCTCAGTGATTAACTTAATCCATATAGACCCCTCTTCAACTTACAGACTTTTGGACTATACTTTTGTTAAAACCTAAGTGGAGCTTCTGTGAAAACTTCCTCGTCTAAGTTTCCATTAAGAAATGCATTCTTCACATCCAACTAGTGTAGTGACCAATCAAGATTTGTAACCAAAAACAATTATACTCTAATAGTGTTAAGCTTTGCTATGGGTGCAAACGTCTCCAATTAGTAATGCCATAGGTTTAAGTATGACCTTTGGTAATTGGTCAAGCTTTATATCTTTTAAGAGTTTCATTTGATTTATACTTGATTGTGAACACCCATTCGCACCCCCATTGTGAATTTTCGCTGAGCGAGAAAAAGTCTGGCTCAACGAAAATACCTCTAGAGACAAGCCTGGAAACCCCATGTAGGCTTGCTAAGCAAAAGTGGTGTAACGACTAAAACTGTCGCTACTAAACAACACTACAAAACTCCTCTTAGCCATACAACCATAAATAAAATCAAAACATGTATGTGTGTGTGTGTGTGTGTGTGTGTGTGTGTAATACATACATGCTGAGAGATCTATCCATCTCTCCTACAGCCAATATATTTGTCTTTACAACTGATACAGAACAAAAGAACAGGGGAATGATACCAAGGTCATACAACATCATAATCAAATATACATCAACAGGGGAGAAGGGTGCAAAATACACTCCCTATGGCTGGTCACACTATACATCCCCATCAAGAAAATACAACAGAATATATATATATATATATATATAAAACAAATGTGTGACTCCTCGAGCCAAACCATATCTAACATACAACTCCACCTTCAGCTCTAAGAAGTCGGGTCCACTAAAGCATTGGCATCTGCTCCCACGCCATAGGACGTGATCATCACAGTCACACTAACACAACAACAGCCAAGATAGCCACAACAACAAAACAAGGCAAAGGTAAGCTTACTAAAACAACAATATAACATATAGAATTAAAGAAGTCATCCACAATTCTTAACATTTACACACATGTATATGTATATTATACATTTATATGGCAAAGAGTTCTAAATTCAGAATCCCATATCACACTAAATCTACCACAACTATGTCAATGCATGATGACACGACTCTCGAGAGATTCACAACAATTCGAGCTATCAGCCAGGTCTTATCCCCTACCATGAAGATCAAGCACTCATTTAGGGATTGCCAAAACTTTGATCTGCGGATAGTATTTAATGGTGTGTCGGATAAGTGTATATGGATGGTGGTTTATCGCGACTCAAGGTTTGCATTACCTTGGCCCTTTGCGAAATTGTCCATCCACTTATCCCCAAGGCCCATCTTTACGACCCCACATCTTATCCAAGCACTAAGTTGGAGACCCATCTAAGCCACAGCTCTTGTCAACCAGCCAACTTCCATGCCTACTCGTACCACAACTTGAGGCCCTTCACACAACCTCAACCCATAACATATGTAAGAAATGCATCTATCCCAACACAAACCAATTTCACCATCCACTATCAATCCAACATCAACGGTTTAATAAATTCAACAACAACAATTCAATAGAATTTAACGACAATTCCATAGAATTTAACAACAACAATCCAATAGAATTTAACAACACCATGTGGGCTAAATTCAGCGCCTCACATGGTCAACAACCACCAATAACCCCATGTAGGCTCAATTCAACACCGAACATGGCAATCAAGTTAGGCCTTATCTAAGCAACCTATACCTCTTTAGGATTTTACCAACAAATCCTTCCAATAACAAATAGAGGTCCTATTAAGGAACTTCCACTTCACAACATATCCAACAATCAACCACAATTTAAAACCAAGACCTTCTTTGAAAGCTTTTTGAAACACCCAACTTATCTTGAATCATACATTTAACATCTTTAAGGACCAAAATTCATACATCTATAACCATTTAGAAGATTGGTAAATCTTGAGATTCAAAAACCCTTCGAAATAATTCAATTTCTTTAATTTAAAAAAATCATATTTAAACTGGACAAGTTTCCATCATTCCCAAATAGAACTTTTGAAAATGTATAATACCCCTTTTATATATGTATATATATAATAGTTCACATTATGAAGCAGAAACTTTAAAATCTAAAATAACACATTAAATTCTAAAATAACAAATTAAGTACTGTACTAACAGATTATCTCCTGTATAACAGATTAAATCAATTAGGAAAAATGTACAAAAATTCATTTTCTAGCAGAGATAATCAATTATGGATTTCCATAATTGATTATTTCAAAACCAGTGTTAGGAAAATTTTTCCTAAAGCCCAGATAATTGATTATGGGTTTCCATAATCGATTATTTCAGAGCTAGAATCACGAAAACAGCTTCTGGAACTCCCGATAATTGATTATGTGACTCCCATAATCAATTATCTACGACAAAGTTATGAAAAACATGATTTTTCTGCAAAAAAACTCAAACTTCTCAACCCCATAAACTCATATTTCGACTCATTGAAAGCTTCAACATCATCAATCCATCTCAACCAAGCTCATACACATCAGATTATACAACTAATTCAACATTTCATTACCAAAATCACAAATCTCCCTAAAAATCCATTTTCACCCAAAATACCAAACATAGCAACATTCATAGAGATTCAACCATTTCCAAAGCATGAAATCAACATGCCAACAATCACTAATATAGAACAACCAAATTGTAAGCTTCCTTTACCTCTTGGAGCTCCCGGAATCCAGATTTGGGGAATGAGAAAATGTGAAGAAAACAAGCTCTTAAGTCGAACCTTCAAGGAATTCGTCCTCCTCGATACAAGAACACACAGGATTAAGGCTTGAAATCTTGCTACACTCTTGGTGGGTTTGAAAGAGATTGAGAGAATGAGAGAGATTGAGAGAAGAGAAATGGGAGAATGAAAGAATGAATGGAAAAAGGGGTTGGGCACCCTTCTTAACTCCTTTAGGCCTCACAAAGGGCTTTGGGCCCACTAAAGCCCATGGTCTATCTAATCACTCCCCACGACTCACAACTGGCTCAACATGGCTATTTCCCTCAATAACCTAGATAACCACAACCAACACTCTTACTTGGCTCAAAAACATTTTCCCTAAGTCCCCTTAATTTGGCTAAGAATTCTAAGACAAACAACATAAAACAACAACTTATTTATTCGTTTTAATTATTAAGGTCACATGTCTAATTTCCACTTTTAGGTTATTAAAGCACTAAATCATACATAAAAAAAAAACACAATGTTAAAAGTGGACCTCGTTAAGCGAAAATTTGATTGCATAAAGGGTGTTTTTCTCTCGCTAAGCCATAACTACCCTCACTGAGCGAGAAAGGTTCCAGAGAACAAGTTTGGGACCTCTGCACATGTTTGGTAAGTGACTCCTTGGCTCGCTAAGCGACAAGGTCTTACTCACTAAGCGAAGCTATGCCTTTGCTGAACGAGGACCCCCAGAACTGCATATTATTGATATCATTTTATGATGTTTTATTAACATTGATGCATATTGAAATGCTATTTGAGGACATGATGTAAACATATGTGAGTTTTTTTTTAAGGAATCTCCATTAGGAAGGAGGTTAATAACCCCTCCAGACACTGATGGAAGACCAAATGTTTATGTAAAGAAAGAGATGTATACTAAGACTAAAGTGCCTTATTTGGGTGAACGGGCAGGGTTCCGTCACTTCCCATTTCCCAAAGGCTAGTTGTAACACCCCAAATTTTAAATACTAGAAATAAACCATGAGGTAGCTCTTAGTAGGACCCTTCCCATGTGTTATTAGACAAAAGACGTTTTAAGAGTTATTGTTATTAGATCACTTATTATTCTTATTATTGTTCTTATCATTATTATATTTATTGTTGTTGTTATTGCTATTATTATTATTATTATTATTA
This sequence comes from Spatholobus suberectus, assembly GCA_004329165.1. Lineage (NCBI taxonomy): Eukaryota > Viridiplantae > Streptophyta > Magnoliopsida > Fabales > Fabaceae > Spatholobus > Spatholobus suberectus. Next base: position 23,659,120 of record CM014731.1, read on the forward strand.
TTATTGTGTTATGTTATTGTTATTATATTTATTGTTGTTGTTGTTGTTATTATTATTATTAATTCTTTGTTATGGTGTTGTTATTATATTATTATTAGTGTTATTGTTATTAACACCTTAGCATTAGAAATTAATAGAAATATTATCATAGAACCCAAAAGAGCATCTAGGACCCAATATAGGACTAAAGCCCATTAAGCCACATACCTACCCACATGTTATAAGAAGAGAATAGAGAATGAGGGTTAGGTTTAGTCGTCACAAAATAGAAGAAGAAAGAAGGTAGAGAGAGTATGAGGAGAAAAGGAAGAAGAAGAGAAAAAGAAAGAGGAGGAATAGAAACCGGAAAACCCAAACCCTAGGACTCAGCTTTGCATGTCCATAAAGGTGAGTGCTCTCCCCCGTGTCCTTCCTCGTCCTTTATGTTGTTCTTGTTCATTTATTTACCTTTTCCCCTCCTTATACCTACATTTAGGGATTTGATGGGTTTTGGGGGGATTGTGAGGGAGTAAGGAAATTATATAGTAGATTGACTAATTCTCAATGTAGAATAGTGATTAAGAATCTAATTATTTATCTTGAAACATTTAGAACCTAAAGACAATAGGAAAAATAAATTAAATTAGTACCTCAAATCCACTCAGCGAGATTAGATAGCCGCTGAGCGACTTTTCTTCAAAAACTAGATTTTAAGTTGACGCTAGACGTGCAAACCCGTTGGGCAGGGTGAAACACCCGCTAGGCGGATTGGGTTCCAACGCAGACCCACTAGGCGGGTTCGCTAGACCGCCGAGCAAGACTTTCGTCCTGCTGGGCAGATACGACTTTTGCTATTCCGTTCTTTGTGTTTATGAACTCCTTTTTGTAGTTTTTAACTCATTGTTGTTTGTTTTCTTATGCCTTGTTGAGTTTATGTTGTATGATTATTATTTACCTTGAAAAAACTGAGTGTGTTATGAAATTGTACCAATGTTTCATGATAAAAGTCTATAAAAAGTTGTAAGCATTATTTGTGACCATGCATCATAACATTTGAGTTATGTGATAAGGAAAGTATGTAGGAATTTGGTTGGTGGAGGCCATGATAAGTTGTCTAACCTTAGCCTTAGGGGTTATCTGGTTGAGAAAACTCCAATGGTCTATGCTAATCTCATGGAGCCGGGGCGTACTAGCAAAACTAGGTGACCCTGACTAGTCACTAGGAGATATCATGCTAGTTGAGGGTGCGAAAGCCGAAGGCATCGGTACCAATGACGCTTTTTATGGCCATGCATTTACTCCTAGTCTACTTTCCGAAAAGTTTAGGTTGGTACCACATTGCATGAGTAGTGGTTTAGGAACATAGTATGCATATGTATCTTGTTATCGTGTAATATGTTGAAGTGTGCTACAATTGTAATTATGTGAAGTCTGTGTGACTTTCATAAGCGATTGATGTACTTTGAACACGTGTCAAAATGTAATTGTGTCTTGTAATGAAGTGTTAAGATTATGCATATGTGCTTATGTTATGAATGTATGTTATGCTTGTTTGATGAAACAAAACGATGCGTATGTCTAGTTACTAGGCAAAAGATGTGAAATGAATGTGTGCTTGTAATTAAAATTGTGTTTGCTACCTTAAGGATAAGTGAGAAGCTAGGCCCTAGGATAGTGTTATGAGGGTTCTAGTTGGATAATAATAGTTGTGAATAAGATAGAGAAAGAGTGAATTCTCACACAATGTAATAGAAAGGTATAAGACAAGTAAGAGATAACAAAATGGGGGTATTAAGGTGAATGTTAAGGGAGTGTCAAAAGTATTTTAGAACGTCTGTGACCTTAGACTTGACCCCTAGAGAATAACCTTAAATATCAAAAGGAAGAAGAGTAAAATCTAAACATGAAGGGTTTAAATACTAGAGAGGGTTTTGGGTAAGAAAGAGTTCTTAGGTTAAGAATGAGATAGTAAGCTTGCATAACAATTGTGAGAATGAGAGAGGAGTTAACAGGAAACACTAATTATTGAAAGGTGTAGACCCGACCATAGGTATGGATAATTATGAGAGACTTAGTGAGGCTAAAGCCATGAGAGATAAATGATGAAGGTTGTCCGAGTAAAAGAGTCTAACCCAACCGTAGAGTCCTTAGAGCACTCATTAAGACATTATATCTCACTCCTTTAAGTTTCTCCTTTTTTTTAGGATACAAGTGAAGACATATGCAGGTGGAGCTTGGAGTCACGTGCAAGAAGATGTAATCTAGTTTATATTGTTTTCTTGTATTCCTCTTTATGTTTTATTTGACGCCTTCGTGTGATAGATAAGTTGTATTAGGCGTGTCTTTTTCTCATTGTATTGTTCGTATATAATATCTAATTATATTTATGAGTCGCTTTAACATGTTTCTATGTTTTTATGTCTTTCCTTTTTGTTCTTAGAAATCTAGGCTTGGTTACGGTAATATCGCTTAGGGTGTTCCCTCAGACCGAAGGGGTATATAAGTACGAGGTCATGTCATAAGGACAAGGGGGATACTCCTTGAAAGATTAAGCTCAAAACTTTGCCGTAGGACGGAAAAGAGAAAAAGATCAATGTTAAAGCATGCAAAAAGTGAATGTTTAAGTTATGTTTATGAATTTACGAAGGTTTAAGAAAAGTTTTAGATAAATGGTGCATTCATGAGGCATATATATTGTTACATGTTTATAGCACTCACTGAGACATTGTCTTATTAATTTAGTTCCATGTTCCAGATTGAACAGGTTACCGAAGGAGATGAAGCGACTCAAAAGATATTTATGTTTTGTATAATAATATCTTCCTAGGCTAGTTTTTGAAAAACAATGATGTTTTGCTATTTTTTTTCTTTTGTAAAAGTAATCCTTTAAGTTTGGGGATCCCCCCCCCCCCCTTTCATATGTATGTGATTATGTTACTTGAGAAGCATGTATGACCCTGACAGTGAATTTCTTAAGTAATGGCATCACATATTGTGATATCCTTATATGTATGTTTCTGTTATCTGCACTTTGATGAATAAAATATACAAGCTTAAGGTAATACCTCTTAGGGTGTTACACATATAATATTTAAATGATATATTCTTTTATTCTTTTTTATAAGTTACATTCTAGAAGCTTTTACTATTTCTTTATATACAATATTTTACAAAATTTACAAAATATATATTTTTTTTCAAATTTGCCCTTAATTTATAATTGCATCATGTTTAGTTATTTTATACTTTTTATAATTTTTTTTCCACTTTTTCAACAATAATGGGTTGCACCAATATTATAGTTTATTGAAGTGCCTTTTTTTTAGAGACTGCAGGTATCTCTTACAGGAGGCAATCCTACTCGAGCTGAGTAGGATCACTACGAGAGACAAAGCTCACCCTCCGAGTATTTAAGATAGCTACATACCTAGAACTCAAACTCAGAACCACTGATTAAATTAAAACAACTCCACACTAGTTCATTCATGCACCCGATGGTATTGAAGTGCCTTTTATTGATTACTCAATTACTTTGCATTTTCATTGTTTGCATGTTAGTGTCTAAAATATTCATTGTTTGTTACTCTTCATGGATCTTATGGCTGACCCATTTTTTATTTCCAAAATCAAAATTTCAAATTGAATGTTAATTTTAATTTAAAAACAAAATTTTTAATTAAAAAATATTGAAAAGGAAATATTTATCTAGAAAAGGTAAATCATTATTTAGAGAGAAGGATGAAAAAGATAATTATGATAGAGAGAAAATATAATGGAACATTAAAAAGACAATTAAGGTGCACTAAAGGAAAAGCTTGAATTAGCATTAGCTAGTTAGTGTCGACCTCGACATCGACACTAAAGAGCGTTAGTTAGCTGACGCTAAATCGCCACTGAAATGCTTTTCATTAATTTTTAATGTGTGTGTGTGTGTGTATTTTTTTCTTTTTTAGATTGCGTTGGCCATGGCTGATGCTAATAATGTTAAAAAAAAAAAAGAATTATTAGCGTCAGCCTAACCGATGCTAACTAATAATTTTTGAAAATTATTTTTAAGCGCAAAAACGTAAAGCTTCCCTTACTTCATAGCTTTTCTGAAATTTAAAAGTGAGCAATAGCCATGGTTAACACTACTAGTATTAAAAAAAATATTAGCGTCGGCTAGGCAAATGCTAACTTATTTAAAAAAAAAGAATTATTAGTGTCAACTTGACCATCGCTTGTATTGCTTATTTTATCATCAACCCCTTCTTCCCCTTCCCACACTACAAGCCTCCTTCTCCCCCTTCCTCCTTTTTGTTCTTTTCTTTCACTTACTGATGGTTTTCTTTTCTCTGTGTTATAGGTGGTTTTGGAGGCAGTGGATATTAGTGACAGAGATGGGCGACGGTAACGATGACGATTTAAGGTTTGGGATAACGGTGGCTTTGTGTGGTGGCAGTGGCGATTAGAGGTTTGGGGTTTGGTGGATGTGGGTGGCAACGTGTAGTGGTGGTTTGGGGTTTGGAGAATGTGGGTGGCGACGTGTAGTGGCAACTTGGGGATTGGTGGATGTGGGTGGTAGTTAAGGGGAAAAGGAAGAACGTCACCGGCAATGGTGGGTTTTTTTTTTTTTTTGGCTTCAATTTTCACAATTTTGTGTTGGCTTAAGTGATGACCACGTTTGGCCAACAAAACCTAGTTTGTGTTGACTTGCTTAGTGTCAACCACAAGGTTGTCACTTCATCGACAATAAAAGTGAAAAAGCGACGACTTTTTGTCATTAGTGTCGGCTTTGGGTTGTCACTTTCTCCATGTTTTCTTATAGTGGTGGAAAGAAAGAATTATTGAATTTTTAAATAAGGATAATTTTAAAAAATTTTAATTATTTTGAATAATTTAAGATTATTAACTTACTTCTTTGATATATGTGAATTAATTAAAACTTAAAGATGACTTATAACAAAGATAAAAAGGAGTGTATAATAATACATATTAAAGGAAAGCTTAGCTACACGTTTTTTAGGATTTGTATTACACAAATGAACTTGTTATGTAACCTCGCATATATATCCAAAAAGAAAATTTACATAATAAAAAAAAGAGTACGAAATTTTTTGTAAAGAAAAATTAGTAAGCAAATAAAAACTCCTATATTATTCACCTTTTTATTTTTGTCCAACCACATTATTCACCTCAGCTTGCTGGTGTTACTCAAATAATATCATGGCCAATCAACAAAGTATCAAGCTTAGCTATAAGCCTAAACATTTTTTTTTTTGGTACATGAAGGAAAATAAAGAAAACAAGAAGACAACTACACCACTACACATGAATCACGTCCCAACTTCTCTAAGACAAAGTCAGGTGGTTTGTATCAACCCTTTCCCTGAACCCTACTTTTGGCTCCCCTTCCTACTAGCAAGTCAACAACCTCATTTGTTGTTCTAGGCACCACGTTGAAAGATAACCACCATGGTCTACAATATGTTGGTTTTCAGGTTGTTCTTGCAAAACTAAACGGATCCTCTTAATATTAATATGTTGTATGTTGCGTTTCGTGTGAGTGGTATGCGTTTTTAATATTTTTTTGCTTTAAAGAGTTTAGTAATTACTAAGTATGTTATGCATTTATGTTGTATTGTTGTATTTGCTACAATTTTTTTTTTTTGGTGACTTGTTGGTTGCTACAGTTGAATTAAGTCTGTTATGCTGTATTGTTGTATTTGCTGTAGTAGATTTATTTTTTGGTGACTTGCTACAACGAAACCGTTAATCCATTATTTTGTATTTGGCTATTTGTTGTAGCTGATTTTTTTTTTTACCTGACTTGCTTTACTTAAATGGTTATGCTTTATTTTTGTTTTATAATATAAATCATTATCTTGTTTTTACCTAAATTTTATTTGTTGTATTTTTCCTATTTTATTTACTATTAAATTTAATATTTGAAGTTGAAGGCATCCATCACTAGTAAATCCAAAAATTGAATAATCCAATCCAATTTAAACCATGTTTTATTGGATTGGACCAGATCAGATTTTTTTTAAAGAGCCATCCAAACTGAACCAAACCACAAGTCCTTTTGCTCTTTGGATCAGATGACTTTTTGCCTCTAAACCGATCCACGAACAACCCTACTAGCAAATCCAAACTTCCACCTTCCAATAGCATCTCGTAGCACACCTCCAACACCCATCACATTTGCATGTTGGTTAAAATTCCCATCCACGTTGAGCTTCATAGCAAGGTGGGATGGTGGGCACCATTGTAAGTCAACCTTCAACCGACCATCCTTGTTTCTAGGAGACTATTCTCAGCACTAATCATGTGACAAACCTAATTAGGATTCCACTTACTCTTTTCAAAAACCAAATTATTCCTGAACTGCCATATCCACTAGAGTATTAGCACCAAGCAAGGCACCTCCTTGTGGAAAAGAATAGCCCATAGTCATTGACAAAATTCATGAATCTGAAAGACATAGGAGGGTTTATAAACATTCATATTTCCCTAAAATGCGGGCAATCTAGCAAGGTGTGCATCAAGTCCTCCACAACTCTAAAACATTGAGAACAAGAGTGTTGTTGTGCTAAATGACAATCAAAGCGCTTCTCATTCGTAGGCAACACAAAATAAAGTGCTTGCCATAAGGAAAAAGTTGACCTTCTCTAGAATGGTCATCCTTTAAATACACTTCTAAATGGAGTCTACAAGGTCATATAAGGCAAGTTGATGCCACTTGTACTCCGAGGTGAAAAAATACTGCCCCGATGCGTCAACTCACCAAATTAAGGTATCCCTACCCTCCAGAGTAAGTGGAATTTGCACTTGCTGTATTCGACGAATTAAGTCATTTGGCAACCACATGCTTAGTCTTTATAGTGCCTAGCCGCCATTTTCCTAAACATCCACCACCATAAGCTTTGAATCCGAAATATGGACAAACGGAACTTTGTTGCACAATGGACCAATACCAAGCTAATCTTCAAACAAAAAAGAAGAATTCCCTTCCCTAATAGTGACCCTAAACCCTTCCCAAAGGAATTCAAGTGCCTGTAGAATACTCCTCCAGACATATGACGGCCTAAAGCCTTTTTTTGCCACCAACATTGAAGAATTTCTCATGTATCGATGTCATAACACCTGCACCCACAACTTTTGAAAGGAATGAATAAGGTACTAAACTAATTTTCCAACTAAGGAAATATTAGCTTGACTAGTCTTCTGCATGCCTAACCCTCCAAGTTCCCTTGGTTTATAGACTATATCCTATCCCACCAAAGACTAACTCCTTGAATTGCAATCTTTTGCCCAAATCATTGACCTGCATGCTTGATCCACTTTTTGACACATCTTTTTGATAACCACATTGCTTGCATGGAATAAATAAGCAAGGAGGCGACAACAATTTTCACCAAACATAATCTACTTGCCTTATTAAGAAGTTTACCCCTCCAAGATGTGAGGCGCTCATGAACCATCTCCATAATATGATTAAACTCTGCTTTTAAGGCTCAACTTGATATTAAGGTTGTCCTCAAGTACTTGCCAATGTTTGTGGAGCTCTTGATTCCCAAAATATCTTCTAGTCTAGACTTCTTTAGACTAGTGATTTGTCATGAGCCCACGAACCCAGATTTCTTTAGATTTACTTTTAGGCCAGACGCCTTACAAAACAACTCTAGGGTGGAAGAAACAATTTGTGCCTACTCTTCTGATGCCCTGTAAAATAGTAACATGTCATTTGCAAAAAAACAAGTGAGAGATCAAAAGGCTGCCTTGGGAAACATGAATCGACATCCATTTACCCTACGTATTCAACTCATGAATGTAAAGAGTCAGTCGTTCCATGCAGAGCACAAACAAATAAAGGGAAAGGGGTCCCCCTACTGAATGCCTTATGATAAGGAGAAAAGTGCTAGCTTGGACCCATTCCATATGAATGAGAGAGAAGATCCATTCACCCCCTATATGATAAGTTTAATAATATGTTCTAGAATTCTTAAGGCTCGTAGAGTGTTCCAGAGAAAGTCCCAATCAACTTTATCATAAGCCTTCTTTGGGCTAACCTTTATTGCTACTAACCTACTATTCACCTTGGAATTTTGAATATAGTGTAGTTCTTCCTGGGCTAGAATTATGTCATCTAAAGTACCCCTAGCAGGGATAAAATTGCCTTGAAAAGGACTAATGAGCCCGTTTAAAACTGGTCAGAGTCTAGCAACTAGAACCTTTATGATCACCTTATGAGCTACATTGTAAAGGTTGATTGGTTTAAAGTTCTTCAAACGAACCAAATTGTCCACTTTAGGAATCAACACCAAAAGTGTTTCGAGTAGGGAAGCCTCAACAAAACCATCATGGACCATGTGTCATAACTTATCTCCTATTATATGCCAATACTATTTAAAGAAGAAGGGTTGAAACCCATCAGGTGGCCTTAGAGCTTTATAAAACTTCATGCTCATAACTACCCACCTAACCTCCTTTTTTGTCACTAAAGCTAAGAGTACATCTCATGCATCTTCACCTAACTATAGAGGAGCCCCCACCTATAAATTAAAAAGCACACCCACACTATCATTATCAAATAGATCTTGATAATACCTGCCAACCTCTTGTTCTAACATCTTCAGGTCCCTGGACCAAGGTCCATTAGGAAGGAAAATGCCATGAATCTTGTTTAGCCACCTTCATACTAGGGTCTGTGCGTGGAAGAATTTGGTATCTCTGTCACCAAATTGAACTCACTTTTCCCTAGACTTCTGGAACTACAAAAATTCTTCCTGAAGAAAGATTTCATAAAGCTTTTAGTGCAACTTCTCCTCCAATTGAAGCAGAGACTCCAACCTACTCTTCTCCAAGGATAACTGGACTCTTTGTAACCTTGCCTGGGCCTGACATTTTCTGACTAAAGATGCTACCAAAGACATTTTTATTAAATAAGAGAGCATCCTCAGGCACACACTGAGATTGTTCATCACAGTAGGTGTACTCCTCTCCCACGCCCTTTTGACAATCCGCTTAAAATCTTTGCGGGATGCCTAGGCTACTTGAAAATGGAAAGGTCTCTCATTTCTAGGAATCCTTTTGCCCCTACAACTGATAAGTATAAGGCAGTAGTTCGAATAAACTCGGCAAAGATTCTCTATAAAAGCTGCTAGGAAAGTTACTTGCCAATTCTGATCACACAAGGCATGATCCAACCATTTGGCCATGGACCTACCAAGCTATCATAGGAACAAAGTAAACTGATAGCCAATCGCACCCACATCTATTAATTGACAGTCATCAATCATCTTAAGGAAAAAGGACGCTCTAGAACCAGAGCATTTTCCTCCCCTAACTTCAGTATTAAATGTAATCTCATTAAAGTCCCTTAAGACCAACCAAGGGTCCTTAATAGAGGTCCAAATGAATCTGATATGATCCTACAAAGTCTGTTTGTTTGAAGCTTATGGGCTAGCGTATACAGTTATACAAATCCATGTTGTATTGCCCTGATTGAGTCGAAACATGATGGCTTGGGAAAAACATGCATCTCCTGCGTATAGAATGTTCTCCCTTTCACTACTTATACCTAAATGCCTCCCGAGTGTACTTAGCCTCCACCTTATGGCAAAGGTCAAAATCTAAAGATGTCCAAAAATGCTCCACTACCATAGAAAGGCAACGGGTTTCCAAAACCATGAAGACGGAAAGGTAATACATGTTAATCAACTCTCTTATACGTCTTTTTCCTTTCGCATTCATAACGCCTCTGATATTCCAACTTATGATATTTAAATTGTTGGACATGATCAAGATTATAGACAGAGAGCGCCTCACAACCTTAAGGTCAATTGGTCATATCAACCTCCCCTGAGGGAATGTATTCACTACCAATCATGTGGATCGTACGTAGACTTGTGCCCATGTTATCATTTGGCTCGAGAAGGATGTAGAGGTACCTTCACCACTTATTGAGTTGACACCACACATCAAATCTCTAACCTCAGGTTCCGTGTAGTGGTACATGCAACCGCTCATATGCTCAATGGGCATTGCTATCTAAAATTGGGCTGCACCCTTGCTTAACATCAACTACATGGGTTTGCTAAGGACGTTCTCATTACGTGAAGCACGAAGCGTGACAATTGCCTCCTAAATTGTAGTCCCACCACAACTCACAGGTTCTACCTTCCCATCAAGTCTAGTGTGTTTCTTTTCACTTCTGTAGGCCCTTTTAGTGGCTTGCCCCTACACATAATCATTAGCATGTACATGGTTGTTGGACGCTCCTTTGTGTGCCACGAGTCCCACCTTAATCACATTATTGTCTCTAGATATAGAAATTGTCCCATTCGCTTTGCCCACCGAATCAAATTGATTTGCAATTAGAATATCGTGAGTTATTTGTGGTAACTCCCCATTATTAGGAATCTTCTTAATTTGTGAAGATTACCTTGATTTTCATTTGACCACTCGACCAATCCCTATATGCGGAAATAGGGCTAAATCCTTTAAATGAAGGCGCATTCAATGAAGGATGCCCTAGAGGCTTCTCCACCATGCCATCCATGGCCTTTGCACTCTCCTAAGCAGTGTTATCAGAACTGGACTAGTCATTGATTCGGTTAATGTACTAGGTTAATGGGTTAGTGGTTGAACTAGTGGGTCATTGGTTGAATCGCATGAACTAGTATATATTAAATATATAATTTTTATACATAACACATTATATATATATATATATATATATATATATATATATATATATTAAATTTATTATAATTTTACTAAAGATATGCTTGAGCGTGGTGGTTAATTTTCTTTTAGGCATGTTGGGGACCAGGCTTCGAATCACTTCCTATGTGCAAAATAATTTCAAATTACAGATTGAAAAAGATGTAAATGTTTCACTTCAAATTTCATCATTAAAAGTTGTGACTCCCACCATTTCAAACAAGTCTCGTGGTTGGATTGATTGGGTAACCTCTATGCATAACTTGGACAATGTGAAAAAAGCATTCATGACATGATTGGGTAGCAGCCTATGTGATTGGATAGTGTGTAAAAATAGGTCTGACCTCTTGTTGGAAAGCGTAGGTATGTGACTGGTTAATGACTTCGATCGGGTTGAGTTGTCAGTTTCCTCCGATTTACAACCAAGTTACATGGGTTTAGATGAGTTATATGCAATTTTGATTTGAAAAATGGACTAGATTGGTCACAAGTCTAGTTTTTAGTTAAACCAGTCAGACCGACCGGTCTGGTTCGAGTTTTAAAACACTGCTCTTGAGCCTCGTTTACCACAAATGTTTGAGATTGACAATTACATGCTACATTACTGTAGCATCAACACATCATGCATAAGACATGTAAACTCTCATATTCAACATGGTACTGATTGCCATTAAGGCTAAATTTCCCCACCACAAGGACTCCCAGGTCTATTTTCACACACATTTTAGCAAACTGTCCTCTTGTCATATTTAACGTCTTAAGATCCATTTTCACCGACTTGCCTATGATGGAGGCTATCGTCAGAAGCACACTCTCCTTATAATAATACATCATCCCCAGACTCAAAAAATGAACCCACACTAAAATCTTATCAACCTTTGCCTCGATCACCACAAAATTAGGAGACCATGGTCAAATAATGAGGTAGTGGTTAAAGATCATCCATCGATTGCCATTTACGACCTTCTCCTTGTCCACTTCTAAGTCAAAGTTAACCATAAAATAACCACGAGTGATGTTCATCAGATCGAACCCACCCTCCACCTTCCATAATGATTGTTGCTTATCCCATATTGCTAAGAAGCCCAAAGTCTTGCCTAAGAGCTTCACCACCAAACATTTCTTCCAAGGTTGACAAAGTTGATAGAAAGCTATTGGCGTTATTGTAAACTTTGGGAGCGGACGATTCCTCAAATTCCAACTGCATTGCACCCTCCTGTAAAAGATCCAGGGGTTGTTTGGATATAGACGACTTCCTCAAAACTAAAGACAACTTCATCTGATTACTTGCTCCTCCATCATTAGGGGGTTTTGGGGGAACAATAGGGCCAAGGAAACCCTGCGTTCCTTCAAACATTTTTCCTTAGCTTAGCCTAAACATGTTTTAGAATGTAAAAGATTATCACAATATTTGATTTAGGAGAATGTTAAAGTATCATTAAAGAATAAAAAAAAGAAAATATTTATGAACAAAACGTACTATTTAAATGTTATTGATTGATTTTACCGTAATTTTTTTTAAAAAAATCTATTTATTAATTCTTTAACTAATTTTCGTAATATACTTGGTTGCAAGATTCTTCGATTTGAGCAAATCATGATTCAATTAATAAAGAAAGTGGAAGGAAAGCTCTGAGAAAGTATAATTGATTCGTGAGTTTCTACCCAAAAAGTGTTCTCATCATCGTGCACAAGTCAACAACCTCTTTTAGTCTTTTAGCACACGACCCACTATAGAAATTGCAAATGTTTGCAAGAAAGGTTGTTGAAAGGGTGTGGTCTAACGTAAGAAACTAAGATTGAAAGTGGAAGACAGAGTAAGTGGATTGCCTTTTCGACAGTGAAAAAGATGAACTTCAAGGGAAATGGGAGAAATTAGTCACTCATAACCCATTTGTGGATATTGTAATTGGATCAAAATATTTTGTTTAGTGCAACCCACAAAGAGTTTCTTTCTTTCAAATTGCTCAGTGTTTGTGTGCGTCAGACAAATGTAGAAAGAGAGATAGAGCATAGAGGGGACTTCATTTTTTATGTGTTGTTGTTTAAAGGATATTTTCAAAGTTCCATGGAACCTTCCTCATTTTAACAATAATTTGTCTCCATGATGCTTTCCAATTCAAATTTTCAATTATGAGGTACCAATTGGCATTTTTATTTGTTATACTAAGTTTCCCTCGTTAAACGGTTGTTAGTGTTTTCTTTCACTGAGATAATTGTTATGCCTCATTTATATTAAAAAAAATTTGAACACATTTCAATGTATCTATGTCATTGTCAAAGCGTTACTTTCCTAAAACATAACTGAATCGTTTAAGTGGCCAAAAACTCCACTCTGCACACATATATAACTAAGTTTGCTAGTTGAAGTCGATAGTGAACTAGGAATACTACCACTTCACGTGAACAGAGTTTAGTACTTTTTTCATTCAAAATTATAGTGAATTATTATGTAAAAGTTAAGCCAAAATGTTAGTACCAATAATTTGCTAAAAGATTAATTCTTATACTTCATTTAAACATTTCAATTTATTTTGGAGATATGTCCCCAATTTTTTATTTTAGTAACTTGTCAGAACACGTAATTTGCCTCGTTAGTGTGGTTTCCAATTTCCAATACAAATTACATGAAAAAAAAAAATCAAATATTTGGCCTACTTTTTATACTTTATTTTTTTTTAAATCAAAGTAATTGAATTGAACCCAATGATATTATGTAATGAGTTTACCACACATAGCCTTGGAGGGGATGTAGGGAAGTCCTATTCATCTGCGAGGCTACAGGCTTTGGAAGTATTTCCAAATGAGTTGAAGGATAGAATGGAAGAGTGATCATCTTTGGAGGAGGGAAGCATATATAGGGATCAACCAAGAAACATCTAAGCATTTAACATTGCTTTTGTTACGATTTTGCTAATTATTAATTAAAGTAATTATCAAAGAATTATTAATAAGTAAAAAGTTTTTATTATTACGGTAAAAATATAATAATAATATTTAATATTTTACCTTTTAATACTTTTATTTTTATATTTTATTCATTAATCATTAATAACTGTTAACAAAACCATTTTTGTTATTGATGGGTCGACTAGAATACTATAGCCCGTGGAAGAACTCATTTATTGTGCAGCTATTAATTCAAGCACGTGGGTACGACATTAATAAGTATTCATGTATGAAATTTGAGAAAAATATAAAATTAAACAGTTTTAAACAATTATTATTATTATTTTATTGATAAATATAATTTAAAATATAATAATACAAGTGATTGAAAATTTTAATTTTAAATTCTTAAAAATTAGTTTAATTAATTAAATATTATTTTAAATACAAAAAATATATTGTTTTAAGATTTCCATACATTCCTATTATGCTTGATATTGATTAAAATAATTAGTAAAACTAAACTCTTCTATTGGATCGATAACTTAGTAAAGAGTAAAAACATTGAGTTAATTTAATATAAAAGTTCACGAGATGTATATCACAAAAAGGAAAAAAGATGTGTACCTATATTAGAAAGAAAATACATATATAGCTTATTTTATTGTCATGGAAAAGACTCAATTTTATAATATAAACATAAATAGGTTGAAAATGTAAGAAAATAATGGTCTTATAATAATTGATAATAATTTTTATTTCTTAATAGCCAATTTGTTGAGATGACAAAAGGAAATCTTGACCATCTTAATTATTATATTTTGTATCTTTTATATGCCCTTATTAAAAATTTATTATTTAATATAAGTTTATCAAATCCCCAACTTTAAATGACAGACATAGTTATTTGTTTCGAAATGAAACAAATAACTATATAAAAAAGAAAACGTGAGACATATGAATGAATTTCTCAAACTAACTATCCAAAACTAATAAACTTATAAATATATAAAAACAATAAGATATAATATAGAGAATAAGATTATGAAGAAAGCAAACTATTATAATATTATATAAGTATGAATAATATAATAATTTCATAAATAAATTATATATGTATATAAATTTAATTTGAATTAGATTGAATTAAAAATTAGATCTAAAAAAAATCAAATATAATAAAAAAAATAAGGTTTTATTTTCTCGATTTTCAATTTTTTAGCTCAATTTTTACAATTTGTATTAAGTTGAATCAGTTCATAATTTTTTTTTCGTTTGAATCCGCTTAAATATTTTTCCTCTTCCGCCACCATCCTAGTACCGCTACCAAAATCAAATCTCACCTCATTGCAAGCTTGTTTTAGGTTAATCCTAGTTTGTGATTTGCAAGCTAAGTTCAACAACGGTTCTTTGTTGTGGTTCAACAATCTGCAGTTAATTAAATTTAAACTAATGCTTTAGTCTAATTTGTGTAATAAACAAAATTTAAGTATAATATCTTAAATACTCTTTATATTTTTTTAATTAAAACCATAGTTTTACTTTGAGAAACTTCAAAATAAAAGTATTCATTGATTATCAAGGAAAAACTCTAAATTTAATTAAAAAATAATATAAAAATATGTTTAAAGAGTGTTTGGTAAGGAAATTTTTTTAAGTTTCTTAGAAATGTTTGATATAATTTTTTCAAAAAACATTCTCAAAAAATTAAGGGCTTGTTTGATTGTGTTTTGATTTTTAAAAACTATTTTGTAAAATAATTTTAAAGAGTTATTTTTTAGTAAAAATAAGAAGAAAAAAAAAACTTGTTTAGTAAGTATTAATTTGAAAACAATTTATATATGAGAAAATATAAAAACCTTGGTAATTTTTTTTTTTTGATAGACTTGGTAAATTTATTTTGAAAACATAAAAATAGAAAATCCATTTGATTCTATTTTAACTTTTTTCACGATTTTCTGAAATCAAAGAAACATATTGGATATATATATATATATATATATATATATATATATATATATATATATATTTTGTGACATAGTAATTAGAATCAGACTAAAGTCAATCGTATTACAAACTTATTGTAAATAAATTTATCATTAACGAGAAATAAAAATGTATTTTTATTGTTCTCACTTTTATACATTAATGCCATTAATGAAAAAAATATGATTGTTCTCACTTTGAATGCAATTAATCAGAAAATATCTCTTCTTTGCATGTTTCCTTGTTTCTAGAATTTAAAAACTGAAAGTGAAAATAGAAACAATTTATAGTTGTTTCCATTTTTTCAATTTAAAAACAATTAAATAGAATTCATTTTGAAAAATATTTTTTTTAAAAGCTACTCAAACAGTTTTTTTATTTTAAAAAATAGTTATCAAACAAGACCTAAAATATTTTTATGTAAGGGGTGAGAATCCAAAATTTTCATTAAATTAGATATAATAATAACATTTGCAAGAATCTTTTTAATTCTTGAATAAGTGATATTTGTGGATTTTTTTTTACCAATATTTAGTTTGACGACATAAAAATAACGATAAGATTATAGATATCATTTTAAAATTTAATTCATATATACAGAATTTTAAAAAAATTACACTATCATCTTATATAATAATATGTATTCACATTATAAAATAAGTTTAACAATTTATGAATTATTAAATTTATAAAATAATGTGATAATATATTATTAAATAATAAAATAATTTTTTATATCAATATGTATTATTATTGTAACATCCAAAAAATAAAAAAAAAATCATCAAAGGAAATGATTCATTACACATGACAAGAATTAAGAAAATCATCAAAAGATTTGAAAATTTGACAATTAAAAACCTTGGTAATAGAAAGATAATGTGGAAGAATAAAAGTAGTAACTGAGAAATGACAATTAAATTTGAATTTAATGAACACTCATATTTCATAGAAATTATTTACAGTAAATAGAATTATTATGATTTTTGTTGAATAAATGCCGTATAAATAATATAATACCTTTTTTTTTTGTGTATAATAATCGTACTAAGGTTAGAATCCATGATTTTATGCATACTATCTCAACTTTTTATCACTAAGCCGACCCTAGTGGATGAATATAATACCTATTCTATTTTAAAATAATATTATATTTATATTTTATATTCTTATTTTAAAACACTTATCATTGTTTGTACTTGTTTTGTGTATAATGATGACAATGAGATTAGATATTAAGCTCATGCAAATTACTCAAATTTCTCATTATTAGACCTATTCTAGTGAGTTTATTATTGTTTTTACTAATTATTAAAAAAAGAATAAATTATAATACATATTTTTTCTTAAATATAATATGAATCTAATACTATCCAAAATTTAGTCATTATTATTATTCCCAAGCGGCGGTTTTTTTTTTTTTTTACATGTATCCCTAAACGACGTTAGTCTTATGTAATAAAACATTACAATATATTAATTAATTAATATTAATAATTAATACAAATAAACAGTTGTTTGTTAAAAAGAAAAGGCTCTCAGCGGGTAACATCCAATTCTCCGGAAAAAGCAGAGTTTCAATTTTAATTTAATTTATTCCCGTGGTAAAAGGGAAAAGTTTATTACAATTAATATTATTAATTATTAATTTCCCCCAATATTTTTTTTTTCCTCGTTTCGCTTCACAAAATCGCAATTTCGTGTCACTCGTTTCCGTTTCCCTTAGAGGAGAGACAGTGCCTGCCGCCACTGTTCTATGCGCCCCCTTCATCATCATCATCACCATCATCCCTACCATCATCATCATCAGCACCACCGCCACCACCATAAGCATCATCATCACCATCACCATCACCATCACCATCACCATCTTCACATCGCCTCGCCCTGAGAAAACCTAGGGTTCCCTCTATTCAAAACCCTCCCTCCTCTATTCTTTTCCATGTACGATCACTGAGGAGGGTTTCCGATTTGGATGGCATTGGGAGATTTGATGGCCTCTCGCTTTTCCCAATCCACCGTTCTCGTCGTCCCCAGCCAGAACCACCACGACGATTCCACCGCCTCCTCGTCCTCCTCCGCCGTCGCCGCCGCCGCCAACAACGACGATGCCGATTTTCCTCACCGTCGCGACTCCGAAGTCGCCATCGCCAGCAGCAGCGGCCACTACGGCGGTAATGCCGCCACCAGCATGGCGTACCTGCCGCAGACCGTCGTCCTCTGCGAGCTCCG
The DNA here is from genome assembly GCA_004329165.1 of Spatholobus suberectus. Lineage (NCBI taxonomy): Eukaryota > Viridiplantae > Streptophyta > Magnoliopsida > Fabales > Fabaceae > Spatholobus > Spatholobus suberectus. The sequence goes on from CM014731.1 coordinate 23,676,913, forward strand.
CCACGACGCCTTCGAGGCTGCCGTCCCCGCCGGCCCCTCCGACAGCGGCCTCGTCTCCAAGTGGCGACCCAAGGACAGGGTGAGTTCAATCACTTCGGAAAAATTTGATTCGGTTCTTGACCTTGTTTCTGTGTTATCTGCATTTTGCGGTGATGAATCGATGATTTGCGATTTGCGTTGTGGTGCGAGTGGAAAATAGTGTGAATCCTTTGTATAACGTGTTCTGCGTAATAGGAATTCGGAAACCGTAGAAAAAAGCGCGGTTAGGTCAATGCAGTGGCAGCAGTGGTGAATGAATGGCTTCGTTTGTGTGTGCATATGTAATAATAATGTTACTAAGGACTTGTTGAGGATGTAAAATATTTGACCTGTTAAACATGAAAATTTGTTAAGATGGGTTTGGATCTTCTGAAGTGCAAAGAGTGAAATGCTGAGTTGTGTTGATTAATGAGGAAATCGAGTGAGTTAGAGTGAGTTCTGTGATGTCGGCTGGTTTTAACGCAGCTATTCACTTTATTCTCTGGAGTGGACTTCACATTTTAGCGGATCTCAAATTCAATTAATACAAATAGTGGTAACGATAATAGTAATAAACACGATACTTGCATTGGGGAAATTTCTTCTATTAATTCTGAACTTGGTGATTGTGGAATTCTTATTTGGCTAAAGAACTGACAGTAAAATGGATAAATTATCCAGGAATTTGCTTGATTGAATTAGTGATTTCTGAACGGAGTTGGGGAGAAGATAATTTACGTTTGCTACTTTAGGATAATAGGTCTTGTGTAAATCTTGGTAGCTCGCATTAGGAAATGGCTTGTTTACATGAATTGGAGGTTGCTAGCTTCTTACATTGGCAACATGGTGGAAATTGGTTGAAACTTGACCGAGGTAGATTCTAGTCTAGAAATATACGTATGTAAAAATAATTATATATGAATCTTTTGTAAGAAAAGTTGATTTAAATTCCAACTCATTAAAAATGTTAAATAAGCAAGCCACTTCCACCTAGTCTGATTGTATCAATTGGAAATTTTGTGTTAGCAGTTTTCTATTGCCAACGATCTTTACTTTATTCTCTTCAGTGTTCTTCCTTTTTACAACTAGTGGAATTACTTTTTGCAAAAATAGATTGAGGCTTCTTCAACATAAGCAGCTGATTGACAGTTATTGTTCTGAAGATGTTGGTAGCATGGAAGTTCCATACACTCTGGCTGTCTGGCATTTACAATTTGTCGAAATGTCATATTACCATAATGGATGTAACTTGAGAATGAAGAATGAGATTGTCTTCCACTTCTCAATAAAATGTCATATTTCTTGCTGCATTTGAAATAGCATAACATGACAAAGTGTGAAAAGTTGTAAATCACAATGGCTTTTATGGTGACAGTGACTGACTTGCACCATTGTTTTTCAGTGCTGTAGCAGAAACTGGTTTATTTTTCTGTTAATTTTTTTACTATTGGTTTTTTTCCAGTTTCTTTTTTTTAAGGGGGGGGGGGGGGGGGGTGTTAGGTTAGGGTGGAGCTCATATTGTCTAAGATAAATTTTCTCCCCATTTATAAAGGATTTCTTTAATAATAGTCTACCTTTGCAAAGGATTTCTTAAAGTTATCCTGCATGCTTCACATTTTTTTCCTAATCAGAATAAATTTTCATTTGAAGTGTCTGTTATTCCTCTCTAAAATGTTCTAATGATTGTTTCTTAAAGATGTTTGTATATTGTATCTGTGGTGAAAAGTATGCTCTATTTTAACTCCTAATTTTGTGGTGCAGATGAAGACAGGATGTGTAGCTCTAGTATTATGTTTAAACATTAGTGTCGATCCACCAGATGTAATAAAGATATCCCCTTGTGCCAGAATGGAGTGCTGGATAGGTCTCTTGTTACCTTTCTAATCTTGTTTATTTTAATTTTTGTTTTCTGTAGTTTGTACTCTGAAGTTACTTCCTAGATTTGAGATTTTTTTTTGCACTTTTTGCTTTATTAATGTTTGGAAATAGCATTGGGTTTCTTAATAATATTATATACTTATTTTTTGTTATTAACTATTTGTTTTTACAAATACATATTGCTGATCAATTCTAAGTGATTGTATGTGCTTTTTTTGGCGGTAAAATGTTTAGTGTGCTGTTTTGCATTTATTTCTTATGATTGGACTCTTTGATTCATACTTATTCGACTCTTTCTTCGGTCATTAACTTTTTGATCCCCAGCCTAATTATTTAGAGTTAATTGTAGCTTTGTTAATGAAACATGCAGATAAATTGGTTAAGTAGAACCTTTGTGATGTATCTAAACTATAGATGCTTGCAACAATGGTTATGGTGTAAACAGCTTTTGATGCTTAGTTGCTTGCCTTTCTCAATGCTGCAGATCCTTTTTCTATGGCACCGCAAAAGGCATTGGAGTCAATTGGAAAAACTTTGAGCAGTCAGTATGAAAGATGGCAACCAAAGGTGGGAATGTTTAGCGAGCTAACCTCATCCTCATGTTACCTTTGAAATTGATTTTTAGTTAACCTTGTTGGCATGTTTACAGGCCCGCTATAAATGTCAACTTGATCCGACAGTGGATGAGGTGAAGAAGCTTTGTACTACTTGTCGTAGATATGCAAAGTCGGAAAGAGTTTTATTCCATTACAATGGGCATGGTGTGCCAAAACCAACTGCTAATGGTGAAATTTGGGTCTTCAATAAGGTCAATGTTCTGTCTTTTTAGTTCTTAAAGATTAATAGTTATTTGATAAATCAAATGTTCTCTTCATACCAGCAATGTACGACCAGTTGACATGGAAGAGTGTGTGTGTAGATTCCTACCTCTAAAAATGTGTTGTGTTCATTGGAATAAAGATATAAAAGATGAAAATGGGAGAATGGAAAATGAGTGATTATGAATGTTCGAGAAATCCAAAAATAGAAGGAAAATGGGAGAATGGGAAATGACTGATTATGAATGTAGGAGAAATCCAAGAATAGAAGGAAAATGGGGTGGCCAAAGTATGAGACGAATCCAAGCATGATGAATATACTGTATTTTAATTATTTTACATGTTATGCCTCTTATTTTGCTCAGATTTTTCTTCAACAAGCACAATAGAGATGGGGAGGGGAGAGATTAGATAATCAAAAAAAGTACGACCAGCAAATAATGATAAAGAATAGGGGCAGATTGTTCCGTAGATGAGAGCTAGAGTTGACAATAATAATTGTGCTGGAAAGGGCAAATTTTTATGTTCCTGAATTTACTATGATAATAACTGATAAAAACTAAACTGGAACTAAATCTTTATTTATCAGAGAAGCCTGATTAGTCTATCTCTGGCTAGTAGATACCATGGATTCCAATTGAGTAAAATGCTCTCAGTTACAATATCATGATGAAAAGAGCTTCATGACATTCTTATTCACATTCTTCATCATTTCCTGTTCAGAGTTATACACAGTATATCCCCTTACCTATCAATGAACTTGATTCCTGGCTGAAGACCCCATCAATTTATGTTTTTGATTGCTCTGCGGCTGGGATGATTGTGAATTCCTTCATTGAGGTATCCACTCAAAACCATGTTATTAAATTAAATACCATATACAGAAAACTGCAAATATATTGGTACTGATTGTCTTTTTTGTAATTTGGACTGCCAAATTTGTTACTGGACTTGTTATTGATAAGCTTCATGAATGGAGTGCTTCCAACTCCTCTGTGTCCCAAAGGGATTGCATTCTGCTTGCAGCATGTGAAGCACATGAGACTTTGCCTCAGAGTGCAGAATTCCCAGCTGATGTGTTTACATCTTGCCTTACAACACCTATAAAGATGGCATTGCGATGGTGAAGCTTCTCTCATGAATTCCTACTTAATTTATCCTGTTCAGAATGTTTCATTTGTTAAACATTTGGAAAGGTTTAGTGTACCTTACTATCATTAATATTATTATTATTTTAAACATAATAGCGTATGCATGGACTTCTAAAACATTGTGCATGGTCTTTTAAATAACGCACACGTGTGTGGTTTTAGTTTACCCACCCAATCTTTTGCCTTATTATATGTTTCCCATATTGAACCCTTAGTTAACTACTTTTAGCTAATAGCATTTCATGATGGCTGATTGTATACATCATAATTCATAATTCATAATCATAAATGACATTTTTTATTATACATTTTTCTTCTTGGGGTATTTTTGTTTGTTAACTGATCGTATTATTTTGCTGTAACTTTTTGCAGCTGGACTTTATGTTAACTGCGGTAGTGGTAGAAAAAGACTCGTGATAAAGATAGTTTTTACTATGAAGTTGATTTTGTGCTTGACACCTTCATTTGCATTACTAACTTAACTGTCTTCATTTTCTATAGAACTTTAAGTGGTGATAAATGTATATCTCATAGTAAAATGGCTATTAATAACTTTTTGTGGTGTAATTTGTCTCTAGGTTTTGTACTCGTTCATTACTTCGTGAGTCACTTGATTATTCACTTGTAGACAAGATCCCTGGTCGTCCAAATGACCGAAAGACACTTCTGGGTGAATTGAATTGGATCTTTACAGCAGTAACTGATACAATTGCCTGGAATGTTCTTCCTCATGGTAGGTCTCAACCCTTCCCATCCTTCCACTGACTTACTAAATTACCATGTTTTTTTTTTTAACTCCAGTTATTTAGCAAGCATTTTTAGTTGGTACCTTTTTTATCATATATTGATCATTATTTTGTCCTGCAGATCTTTTTCAGAGATTGTTTAGACAGGATTTGCTTGTTGCAAGTCTGTTTCGAAATTTTCTACTTGCTGAGCGAATCATGCGATCTGCAAATTGTTCTCCTGTCTCTCACCCAATGTTACCTCCAACCCATCAGCATCATATGTGGTATTGTTGGTGATTATTGTTATGATATTGTTTCATGTGTTGCCAGATTTTGTCAGCAGTTTATGTTTTTATCCACACTGCAGGGATGCATGGGACATGGCTGCTGAGCTCTGCCTCTCTCAACTTCCAGCTTTAGTTGAGGATCCTAATGCTGAATTTCAGGTATCTGGATTTTTTTTGTAATTAACTCTAATGTAATTTTCTTTCTGAAAATGAATATTGAATAATAAAAAATGGCTAAGGTATTCTGGTTTGACAAGGAATAATAGTAAATTATTTATAAGTTTTGAGCTTACCTGATGAAGTATGTGGTTGTTCTCTTTCAGCCTAGTACATTTTTCACTGAGCAGTTGACAGCATTTGAGGTATGGCTTGATCATGGTTCTGAACATAAGAAACCACCAGAGCAGTTGCCTATAGTTCTTCAGGTGCGATCCATGTCTTGGTCTTTGTTACCTTTTGAGCCATTGTGTTGGTTCATGATACTCTTGTTAGGTAGGTAACATGGTTTTTATGAAATCAGCTGTCAGGTCCTGTTCCTTAATTAGGTTTTTGGTGGGTAAGATTGAATTAGGTTTTCTTGAGTGAAATTGTTTCAATTTGGTTGATGTTCATTATCATCCTTATGATGGAAATTTGTCAAAATGATGTATTTGTTGTGAGCATCTACTCTCTTAGCAGTGTGGCTATATCCAGTTGTAATGGCAATGGACATTTCTGATTTGTTCATTCATCTTACAGTATGCTTCTCTCAGTGTTTTGCAGTCAATCCTTGTCTCAATTATTTATTTATTATTCATTTATATTAGGGAATTTCTTGTAATTTGATTGACTTGGCAATTATCTTGTTTTGTCTTGATTCTGTATAGGTTCAGTAGTCGTGCTCTTGGATGTATGATGACCAATTATGTTGTAAAATCTCATTTGCAAAATGACCATTCAACCTTTGTTTATGCACTCTTGACTCTCGTTAGTTTTTCCTTTTTTCACAATATGTATATTTTATACTTCTGGGAAAATTGTTTGCCAATTGTTGATAACTTTTGAATGCATTCGATAAGTAGCATTGTTCCTATTTCAGGTTTTACTTAGTCAATGCCATCGGTTTCGGGCTTTAGTACTCCTTGGAAGATTCCTTGATATGGGGCCATGGGCTGTAGATCTGGTAATTTTTCTCTCAATTCATCAACTTTTGTTGCAATTGTTTTATGTTACCGATTTATTTATAAAAGGTTTATGATATGATAACTTGATACCAAGTTTTTTATATGTAGGCATTATCTGTTGGAATATTTCCTTATGTTCTAAAGCTGTTACAAACAACAACACCAGAACTACGTCAGATCCTTGTATTCATATGGACAAAGATTCTTGCACTTGACAAGGTACTTTTGGAGGAGGATAATTTTTGTCTTTAAGAAAATGTCAATTACATGAGTTTTGCTTAAAATGTAATTGCATGTTTGGTTTAGCTTATTTTAGAGAAATAATTTTGGCAGCCTCCGAAGAGAACTTTTGAAAAATATGTGATTATTTCCCCAAAATTAATCTCAACCAAACATGCATTAAATCCTATTGAAATTTTGGTTGACAGTTAAGGTTGTTTTTAATGTAGTTATTGCACTATATAAACATGCTGTGTGTGTGGTGCTGGACAAGCCAAGAAAAGTAGAAAGATAGAGGAAGAGTAGAGGATAAGGAAAATAGGGAAAGAAGCATTTACCCTTTGTTTGGATCAGAGGAGAGGAAAGAAAATAAGGGAGGAGAGAATTTTAAAATTTGAAATGGAGGGAAAATATGGAAAGATTTTGATTTTTTGAAGTTTTGTTTCTTGAATTTTCTTTCCTCCCTATTTTTCTCTTCATTTTCATTTCAAACAATAAAATTTTTCAAATTTCTAAACTTCACTTTCCTTTCTATTTGCTTTCTCTCCATCCAAACATAGGTATGTCCAATGTGCTATTCCTCAATTATTCAATATCCTACTAAAAGATCTTTATATAAGCAATCCTATTATACCTTTTTTTTTCTTGAAGAAAATGTTCAGTTGGCTGTTGGTCATGTCATTAATGAAATGCCTGAGTTAGTAACAAACACAAACAATGTAGTCAAATCGAAAATCTGAAATACTCAAAAGTCCTAACTCCTTAATTATACGATTGAATTAATAGCTGAGTAATTGTGAATATTACAAAACTTTCTATCGTTTGCTCTTAATATTTATGACCTTTATTATTTTCTACTAAAATTTTGTGTTGAAACTCTACGTGTTGCATGTCTACTGTGTCTGGCAATGATATTCCATGTCTGGGTTGTAGTCATGTCAGGTTGATCTAGTGAAGGATGGTGGTCATATCTATTTTATCAAGTTTCTTGATAGCATGGAAGCATATCCAGAGCAACGTGCAATGGCTGCTTTTGTGTTGGCTGTGATTGTGGATGGTCATAGACGAGGCCAAGAAGCTTGTATTGAAGCTGGTTTGATCCATGTCTGCTTAAAGCACCTTCAGAGTTCATGTCCTAATGATTCACAAACTGAACCCCTTTTCCTTCAGTGGCTTTGCCTGTGTCTGGGGAAATTGTGGGAAGACTTCTCAGAGGCACAAACAATTGGTTTGCAGGGAGATGCGACTACTATATTTGCTCCTCTACTGTCTGAACCCCAGCCGGAGGTTTACTTCCCTACTTATTTGCTCTATTTCCAGTTGCCAGATGATTATAATTTTGGTGGATTGATCAAATAAATTTAGTCATGTAAATTTATTGTTTCACAGGTTAGGGCATCTGCTGTTTTTGCACTGGGTACCCTTCTTGATGTGGGATTTGATTCATGTAGAAGTGTTGGTGGAGATGAAGAATGTGATGATCATGACAAGTGTAGGGCTGAAGTTAGTATAGTTAAGAGTATGTTATGTGTTGCTTCAGATGGGAGTCCATTGGTGAGGGCAGAGGTAGCTGTGGGTAGGTGATTAAGCATCTGAATTTATATTTTTATTTTGAATGTTTTGTGAATAGATTTTATGTTTTCTTATGATTATGATAAGATGGGAAGGACCAAGAATGGCGGTTATTTTTTTTTATTAGATATCATCCCTGCAAATTCTAAATCATCTGCAAACAAATTCGTAATGGCTAGTTGTTTCTGAACTTTGAAAAAGAGGAAAAATAAAATAATTATTGTAAGTGCATAAAAAAGAAAACTTCAACAAGAAAAATGATTAAACTTGCATCTAAAATCTTCATTTTTTATTGTGTTTCTGATTGTTATCTCTAATTTGCTAATAATGACTGCTAATTGGTTTGTAGTCTAAGATAACTTACTGTTGTCTAATTAGTATGGGAGGACTGGTATACTTTAGGGAGAGATGGATCGGAGACATCTTGCTGACTTTTTTTTTTTTTTTCCTTTTTCAACTCTCAGCTCTAGCCCGATTTGCTTTTGGCCACAACAAGCACCTGAAATCTAGTGCTGCTGCATATTGGAAGCCTCAAACTAATTCTTTGATAAATTCCTTACCTTCATTGGCTAATATAAAAGGTTCAGTTGGTGGATATCCTAAACAGAACCAACATATGCCTCATGGAAGTATTGTTTCTCCTCAAATTGGTCCTATCAGGGTGGGAAATGACAATTCTCCAGTGGTTCGAGATGGGCGGGTCTCTTCTAGCAGTCCTCTGGCTAGTTCGGGAATCATGCATGGGTCCCCATTGTCTGATGATTCATCTCATCATTCTGATTCAGGAATTCTGAATGATGGTTTCAGCAATGGAGTGGTTAACCACACTGGACCAAAGCCCTTGGACAATGCATTGTATTCACAATGTGTACTTGCTATGTGTACTTTAGCAAAAGATCCATCTCCGCGCATTGCAAATCTTGGTCGCCGGGTACTGTCCATAATAGGTATTGAACAAGTGGTTGCAAAACCATTGAAGTCTAGTGGTGTTCGGACTGCTGAAACTGCAGCTTCTCCTAGTCTTGCGGGACTGGCTCGTTCGTCTTCTTGGTTTGATATGAATGGAGGTAGATCTCCCTTTCCATTTTATTTGATGGTTAATCTTATGGGATAATTTCCAATGCAGTTTGGTAAAGTTTATCTTGACTGACATTAACTTTATTTGTGATAATTCCTGCTGCTTTGTTGTTGGATTTTCTGTTTATTATTTCTTGCTGCTCTGGCAGGACACTTGCCACTGACCTTCAGAACTCCTCCAGTCAGTCCTCCTCGTCCAAGTTATATAACTGGAATGCGTAGAGTCTGTTCATTGGAGTTTAGGCCCCACTTGATGAATTCTCCAGACTCAGGATTAGCTGATCCACTTTTAGGTTCTAGTGGAGCTTCTGGGACTTCAGATCGAAGCTTTCTTCCACAATCAACTATATATAGTTGGAGTTGTGGGCACTTTTCCAAACCTCTTTTAACTGCTGCAGATGACAGTGAAGAAGTATTAGCCAGAAGAGAAGAGAGGGAAAAATTTGCACTGGAGCACATAGCAAAATGCCAGCACTCTGGTTTGTATTTTGTTTTTATTTTTATTTTTTATTTAAGCATGTTCTTTATAGATGTCTGGTTGACAACATGTTATTTTATTCTGTCAGCCGTTAGCAGGCTAACAAATCCAATTGCTAAATGGGACATAAAGGGTACACAAACAGCGTTGCTGCACCCTTTCTCTCCTGTAGTGATAGCTGCTGATGAGAATGAACGTATCAGGTATTTGAAGTTCATCCATACCATTATTAGTTAAATTGAGACTGTTATAAAGCTGGGCATGGCTTTAGACAAAGGTTGATGATGCTTTTTGTGTTTAGAGAATGTTAGGACAATTTACAGGCCTTAATGCATCTGTGGCGAATTGTTAGAAGTTATAAATTTCCAAATCATGTTTATATTCAGGGTTGGTAGTACTTGACAAGAATGAGTGACATTTATCAGATATAGAGATTTTGGCAACTAAACGAACATAATTATTAGCATAATTTTATAGACAATAGGAATTCTGTGTTTTGACTAGGTCAGAATATTTTTCTGGTCTTCATGAATGTTGTTGCTGTTAGTCTTTGAATTGTCCAATTTGGATTTCTGTTGTTGGTGTTGGCTAATGTTCTTTGGAGTTTTCCACACAGGATATGGAACCATGAGGAGGCAACACTACTTAACAGTTTTGATAATCATGATTTTCCCGACAAAGGAATTTCTAAGCTCTGCCTTGTAAATGAGCTTGATGATAGCTTGCTTCTTGCTGCTTCATGTACTTTTCTCTGCTGTTTAATGTAAACATTTTATTCTCAAATTATTGTCAGTATCTAACATTAAGGGATCTTATGCAGCTGATGGAAATATTCGGATTTGGAAAGATTATACTCTGAAGGGTAAACAAAAACTTGTCACTGCATTCTCTTCAATTCATGGTCATAAACCTGGTGTGAGGAGTCTGAATGCAGTTGTTGATTGGCAACAGCAATGCGGTTATCTGGTATATGGTTCCTCTTTGATTATTCTTGGGAATGTGGGATATCTCCCTCTACCCCACCAATGTTCTAAAATAGAAGCTCTAATTCATCCCTCATATTGTGATGTTAATGAATTTTCTTATGGTGTTGTTCCATGTTACATTTATACATTTACCAGTATGCATCGGGTGAGATATCATCTATTATGCTATGGGATGTTGATAAAGAGCAGCTTATTAATCCTATACCTTCATCATCAGATTGCAATGTCTCAGCATTGGTAAGCTGCATCTATGCGTCATGTGGTTTGCGTTGGTAATTATTATGTTTGCTTTAATTATTTTGGCATGATAGCTAAGCAAAGGTTATACTTTGTGAGACATGTACTAAGTTGTATTCCATGACATTTGAGCCTAACATCATCTGAGGTCTGGCATGCCAATTATACTAGGTCTTAATTGATAAATTCATGTTTTGTTTAGCCTTTTTCTGGTAATAATGATTAATGGCCTATTACTGTGACCCCGCGCCCCCCCCCGGTTCTCTTTCCTTTTTCTTGGTCCTGTTCAAATTACATGGTTGTGCTTGAACTTGAAGATTTAAAATAGGTTTGTTGATCTTATGTTTACCTTTTCTAGAGCATAGTTGTCAATCTCAAATAGCGGTGCAGTGGCTGCCCCCAAATCTGCTATAATGGGTAGTGGGATTTTGACTATTCTAAGGTTTTGACATAGACATTAAATAATTTATACTAAACCTATATAAATGCTCAAAATTAAAGATATTCATGATTAATGTTTAAATGATCGAAAGGCATTGGCAGAGAAAGATGAAACTTGAAAGGCCTGTTTCAGATTTTTGAGTTTGCTGCAAGAAAGAAGGAACAGAGCAGGGATGCAACAGTAATTGAGAGAATATAGTAGAGAACAGAACATAGAGCTTTGGAGGTCTACAGGCTGGCCAGAAACTGACATGGGATGGCTGGAAATACTGCTGGAGAAGGGTGGGTGGGTGTCATTTGTCCAGACTCAGGAGAGTGTTGCATGCTGATGGGAAAACAAGGGAAAAACTAGGGTTTTTCATTTAGCTCTGAAAGGGGGGCAATATTTCCATTTTGCCACCAAAATTAAAACCCTAAACTATACTGTTAGAAGGGGTAAAACTGGGTTTCCATATCCTATCATTGTAGAACTGCTATTGCATGCAGAAGGTTGTGATTGTGGCCATGAACCTAATCTGCTCCTCAAAATTGATTTCTATGGTGGTCCAGAGCCACTCTGCTTTGCAATGCTGCTATAGCACGCTGTAAACTATGCTTAGAGAGTTCAATTCTTTGATTGTCCCTGTTTTCATGCTTAGTCCATGCCATTTTTGGATATTGAGTGAAGGTTACCTTCTCATACCAACAATTCTTCTTCAAATATGCCCTTTGATGAACTATGGAACATAATATGGTTTACGATTTTCTTTGAAGAACTATGAAACTTGGGAGATCATTGGGGTATGCTTTCATATAGTTTATTATATATTTCAGTTTTTAGTCGTTAGAAGGGGCTAAAGATCTCTGAGCTGAATACTCAGACAACTCTGGGTTGCTTGGTTGTTTGCTATCATATCTTTGAACAGTTTTAGTGGGATTTGCTTTCAGTAATACTTTATTCAATCTGTAAGCAGGTGACCAAGGACTTCTTTACAAACAAATTTTATCCTTTGATTTTAAACGAATTTTATCATGTGTTTCAGGCTGCATCTCAAGTTCATGGGGGACATTTTGCAGCTGGTTTCGTAGATGGTTCTGTCAGACTTTATGATGTCAGAACACCTGAAATGTAAGCACCTCAGATGAATTTTTTCCATCACGATGCAAATAAGAACATTGTTATTGGTTCTCTTTTATTGATGTGATTGAATTGAGCAACATTGTTATTTGTCAGCTTCTATGTTTTGACATGGTTACCTGCATGCATCTAAATATGAATTTAGACTTTTTCTGGATGAATACTAGTATCTTAAGTTTTATCTGAAGTACAAACCTTTTAAGGTTCATTTTAGAAGCCTTTGTCTCTTAACTTTCAATGTCTCTGTAATCACTAATGACAATGACGCTTCTTAGGCTCGTCTGTGGATTAAGGCCACATACGCAGAGAGTAGAAAAAGTTGTGGGGATTGGATTTCAACCTGGATTAGACCAAGGAAAGGTAAAAAGAGCACCTTGCTAGTTTCATTTTTTTTTTCTTCAATGATTTGTAAGTCTTAGATCATGGTAGAAGTTCAGTGACAATGATCTATGAAATGGATAATGTAATGATGTCACATTGTTGGTTTCCTTCAGATTGTTAGTGCTTCTCAGGCTGGGGATATCCAATTTCTTGATATAAGAAATCATAGCAGCGCCTATCTTACCATTGAAGCTCACAGGGGCTCACTCACAGCTTTAGCTGTACATAGACACGCTCCAATTATTGCCAGTGGTTCAGCTAAACAACTCATTAAAGTTTTTAGCCTGGAGGGTGATCAACTAGGCACCATTCGATACTACCCTACCCTAATGGCCCAGAAAATTGGTTCCGTAAGCTGCCTCAATTTCCATCCATACCAAGTATTACTTGCTGCTGGTGCTGCAGATGCATGCGTTTGTATCTATGCTGATGACAACACTCAAGCAAGATGAATCCGCATTTTTTCCCATGATTTCATCGGTTGTCTCCAGCTCAGAAGAGTGCATCAAACATCTCTCAGGAATGCCACGCTTGGTTCTTGCAGTTGGATAATCCTGTGATGATGCTTTAATCCCTCTCTGCTGTGAATACATCTGAAAATATTGGTAGGGGTACATTCTGCTGATAGTTTATGCAAGATATTCATTGGCCTCCATGGTTAGAGGGTTGCACTCGACAGGAAGAAAATCATGCTTATCGATTGGAGGCTTAGGCAAATAATGTCAATCTTCGTAAATGTGTGTAAATATCATTTTCTCCATAATTATTTTTCATTCCTGTTTTGCGTGCTATTCCCACCCTTTCTTGATTTGTAAATTTTTTAGTCGGAATACATAAGCTAGTTTGCTGACAAATGTGGGTGATTGACTCCTGAAAAGGGAGCATGTCACTCACGATTGTAGTTTCTGTTGAATTGGGGGACCCTTGTTTTTAACCAACATGTAATTAAATTCAAGTTTGTCTGTCCAAAGTGTGCAATTTCTGTCTCAAACTAAAGGTGCACCGTTTTATTGGGCTTTGGTCACAGCGTTAGTACATTGCGCACGAATGAGTGCGAAATTTAATCTGCTCAACTCCTCTGCCCTTTTATGATAAAAAATCAAATCCTGAAAAATTAAAATGTTAATTTAATTCGGTAGGATTACAAGTTTTTAACGTTGTACAAAATGGCTCGATCCAAACAAGTACGAATTAATTATTTCAATTAAAGGTGGTGTATTTTAGCTGGAGTTTTATCTAAATATTTACTTTTAAATATCGTCTTTAACCTCATTTATGCCCGTATTACTAAATTTTTACTTTTTTGTATACATAAACAATTTACAAAAAACCGAAGATACTAATGTAATGCAATCATTATACAAAAAATATCACTCGTCTTTAGTAAAATATTCCACTAAGATTTTTTTTCTTTTTGGTAAGTTTCGAACCGGTGACTTGATGCTTGACATTTCAATTTTGAGCCAAGTCATTCAGGAAACTAGCATATCTAAGAATTGAAACTGCATATTGACCTGAAATATCTTCGATATTTATGGGCGCCGCCAAAATTAAGCCATTACCTTAGCACAGGGAACGTCGCAAGTGCATGATTACTCCTTATTCACGGCCGCTCTATTATGATTGCGCTAGAAAGCAAGTTCATGATAATATGCAGCCTAAAAGCAGCAGTATGAAGATTAAAAATAGTTTCTATATAGAGCAAATTAACAAATTGTTACAAAATCCAGAATCAAATTTACATATTGCCGATGCAATGAATCTAAGTGTGTTTGGGTAAGCATTGATAAAATTGGTTTCGCTTAAAATTGATTTTGAAGTGATATAATTTATGTTTGGATGTTTTACTCTAAACAAATTTATAGTCAAATTCAGTATAAATTTTTTGATCTAACGCAAAAACTACCTAAAGTTGCTTTAACTTAAAATCAACTTTGGAGTCAAAATCAATTTTCCGACATGAAATCAAACATGTAAATATTTATCTAAAATCACATTAACTAATACTTCAATGTGAGTCTAGAGAATCCAACGTAAAACTACACATGCACTAAATTTTTCCGCGTTCTTCAAAATTCACATAATCACATCAGACGTGTTAATGTGTATGGATTTGTTTATATTAACTATGTCATGTGATTTGACTGGCCGTCTTACTAGGCTTAAGTTCTCAATAATTAATGACATTTGACACGTGTTCGCATTTTACGTGCCATTTATAGTGGTTAACGATCAATGAACATCAGGATGAAGAGAATTACTACCAGAAACTAAAATCTCACATCAAAGAATGTTCAAAGTCTGTCGTCTGAGGTAACACTCAAACTAATGACTTTATGATCTCATAAATAGGAAGAAGTCACTTTGTATCAAATCTAAAGAACTTACATAAGCTGCAAATGAGAAGCTAACAATACTGCTGGTCCCATTTTTTACAGTATATCAACACATTTTTTACACATGAATAAAAACTTCACTTACGCCCCCCAACCATACCAGGTCCCATTGTCCCTGACAAGCTGGATGATGAGCCACTGCTGGTCATCTTTACCCTTCCATCTGTGTTTCCAAAAACATTCAAATCTTCAAATAACCTGTAAGATGGAACAAAAGGCTTTTGTCCAGTTGCACTTGCAGGGTTCCTCACTCCAGAATTCCCTCTAGAATCTCCACTAATACTTCCGGAAGGGAATGAATTATTGTATTGCACGGGCCTAACACCAGGTGCAGATGTATAAGAAGCTGTTGTGTTGGCTTGAGAAGTTGAAAAGTGGTTTTGATAGTTGGGATATCCAGGTGTAGCGGCCCATGGTGGGGGAGGATATCTTGTAGGGTATTGAAGATGTTGATTCTGAAATTGTGGCTGCGGTTGAGGTTGCTGGGGCTGATACTGTAACTGTAGCTGGGGCTGGGGCTGAGACTGTAAATGTGGTTGGGGTTGAGGATGGGACTGCAAATGGGGTTGGGGTTGGGGTTGAGAATGCAAGTGTGGTTGGGGTTGGGGCTGAGATTGTAAGTGTGGAAGAGCTTGAGACTGAGGCTGAGATTGTAGTGTTGGGTGCTGGTGCTGATACTGTAGTGGTTGGGGTTCATTATGAGGTTGCAAATGTTGTTGAGGAGGGCTATATTGATGATGTTGAGTTTGTTGCTGCAATACACGTGGGGATTGTGGTAGGGGTTGTGATTGCAATAGTTCAGACTGGGGCTGGGACCGCACCTGTTGGGTCGGTTGATGATGCTGTGCTTGTTCGGATTCAAAATGCACATGTAATTGTTGAGGTGGGGGTGGGGTTGAGATTGGGATTGATACGTCTGTTGTTGAGGCTGGGTTTGAAATTCTGACTTTGATTGAGGTTGAGCCCAAGGGACAACGTAACTGTTGTACGTCAAATTTCCTGGATATGTTTGGGAAGCATAAGAATACCCTTCTGTTCTGGATGGAACGGGTATCTGATTCTGATGCATGCCTTGGCTAGAGGCTGATGGTGCATAAGTTGTCTGTGGAGATGGTGACAGTGACAAAGTTATACTCAGTAAGTCAATAATGTCCTGATCCTTTGCAGTACTAACTGGGGCAGGTGGGTTGGAAAGAACTAATGCATTGGATGGGACTGAGGTTGAGGGGTTTGGCACATGTGGAGTTGTGCTGCTAGTGTTCATTGACACTGAATTTTCACTGGATCCAGTTGTAGCATCTTTTGAAGTCACTGGCTGTGCCTTAGAATGCCTGCAATAGTAGTAAAGAGTTCCTACTGAGTAAAAAATTACTGACATAATAAAACAATTTCATTACCCATGATGACCTGCAATACACGTTGATATACAAGTTTACAGGAAATTCTATGATAACAAAATTATGGGCTTATAATAAAGAGCTGTTCTTGAAAATATAAGATAGAATGAAATAACAAGAGTGTAAGTATAAAAATGAAAAGAAATGCTTTATGCAATGATTTCGAATTTATGAAACAAAGTAGATAATTCACGTGGTCATGCTTATCCATGCATGTCCATACATAAACAGATCTAAATGTATGCAACAAACAATCTAAACTAGTAGTATTTTTAGATAAGTTATGTTTCCTAATGCCATATGCAGGTATGATTGAAAAGAAAAATGTATTTCCATAACCATGAGCACCAATATATCAAGATATAGTATCAGTTCTAAGTGACCTCCGAGCTAGCTGCGCAAATTCATCTTCTTCCTCTTCATCACTCTGGCTCCTGGTTTCAGAAAAGACTATGGCTGATGAAGAACTAGCTTTAGGCGTTGAAGAAGACTCTACAGTGCTGGAACTCTTAACATTGGATTGATCGACACTAGAGTGAACTTCAGTTGACACAGTGCTGGAACTTGCTCCTTGAATTGGAAATGGGGTACCAGAAGCAATTGCATCATGCCTTGCAAGCAAACTTTGAATAATATCATTTAGTTCAAGGCCTCGTCCAAGAAGATCCTCATCCCTACGTCAAAACCATGACGATTACAGATTATTCCACATAACTGTGGATAGACTTCACAATGTAACAAACATGTATATTTGGGTGTGTATGCCACATGGAATAGCTGAGTGGAACTAACCCAGTTGTTGTTAGCATCTGCATCAATTTTTTCTGGTTTGTGCGACAGCGATCAACAAGATCAGTAATTACTTCATCTTTTACAGCCTACAAAGCATAAAACCAAACATTTAATCATTTTACTTAGTAGCGAAGAGGATTCAAGGAGGACAAACAATACAGTATAGCTTACCGCACGATCACTAGGATTCACAGCCTGTAACATGTCACTCAAAAGGTCCAAAACATGTCGCATAGACTCCAAGCTTGACAAACTAAGTATTTCAAGAAAAGTTAGCTATAATACAAATTTGGTAGCATGCAGAAGTTCTGTGACAGAAAGGACAGCAGAGGAAGCAAGGGTGAGAAGGAAAAGAAAGGCAGATTTTCACCTTAAACTTTCTATTTCTGTTGCCATGGTTTCATCAAGTGTTTTTGATGAATTGCTTGGCATCCCATATCCAGCCTGTATATATCTTAAATTTGGATGGGTAGGAGGAGGAGTAAATATTGGAGCTGCATCTGGTGAACGCTTTGGAAAAACTACTCCAGATCGCTGCCATTTATATAATCAGACACAATATTATGATGATAAGATCTGATGATCATTGAATTATAACTCACATGTGACTACGGCTTACAGATATCAATGCAATCTTCTATCCTGTACTTAAAATGTAAATTTGCAACAAACTGGATGATGGTTGGGTTTTGCCAGGGGACAATTCTCCACATAGAGGTTTTGATGGAAAAAAGTATGTGAACCTTAAAAGCCACCCATTTGTCACTAAAGATTTGCAAGAACAACAAACTAGATTTTTATGCAAAGCATTTATACAAATTATTTTCAGGTACAAAATTTAGATGCAAAATACAAATTTGTATACATGTTACAATAAAAAGTGAAAAGTGTCTTCTTAAAATTTGTCCCTTAAAATGGAGCAGATGGACTATCATTTACAGAATATCCACAAATGTCAAGTGCAAATAATTTTGAAAATCTAGCATCCCACTTTGCACATGCAACTCTCAATATAGAGATGGATAAAAACCAATGAAAAAATCTTATTGAGTAGACAGCTGAATACCTTCAATTCCTCATATGCCCAATAGTACTGAGGATATTTACCACCTGGTCCCCCGAATGCCTCTTGCCATGAGTCCAGCAATATTAAAATTTTATCCCTCACTTGCATATCTGCCTAAATCATCATCACACGTGTTTCATGTTAGATGAGACAAATGACAAATCATCATCAAATGCGGTCATTAATGATGTACAGCAGTAGCCACCAGACTTGATTTGGATATAAATTTAATCAGGCAAAGTGCAGTTAAAACAATTACACCATCAGACGCCATAATAACATAGATTAAATCTTGATGAACTTTGATACTAACCACTTTCCAGAGTAGTCCCTAGCATGCCAGTTCAGTAGAGAGAAACAATAATTTCCACACTATCAAAGGATTGCAAGTGCATATGACATAGCCAATAATATGAATCTTAAATTCTTGATTAACAACATCATCTTCTAAATATTTTCTTTATTTCTTACGAGACTTGAATTTATAATTTTATTAATATAAAAATCATAAATAAAGGAAAGGGAACAAACATTTAGACTTGAGTTAGATTTTGTGCACAAAAAAGGTAGAATGATGAACGAGAAGATTTGACGGCTAAATCAAACGGCAGACGTGATTAATTATTTCAGAAAATGTACTACCTAATCAATTTTACTAACAATAAACTTGTACAGATATAAATTTGTCTAGATTGTAGATGAATTCTCCCTCTAAACATCATCACAGATGTTTAGTCATAATGATCTGAGCTTGTTTATAACAACAAATTTCCATGAAGAATGAAATAACAATTTCTTTCACGCATCAAATACACAAATTAAATCAGAAACATGTCTTTAAGTTTCCAACTAACACCACCTTACCTTCTTCCTTACGATTTTGATCATCTCCTCCAATATGTTCCTCTCAGCAATTTGAAAGTGCACATAATCACCACAGTTCTTCACCATTGTCTCTAGAAGCTGGCGAGTAGACAACCAGAAACCATGAATCAAGTTCCAAACAAATGAATTTGAAAGTTAAGCAAGCCAGGATGACACAGCCACAAACAACTTGAGGCGAATATAGAAATTAGACCAAAGACCAGTATCAATGAAATACCGTGAGAGCTAGTAATTGAACTCTAGAGCTCCTATGTTGTAATCTCTTCTTCACAGCTTTTACCACATCTTTTGGCTGCCTGAGAAATTCAGCAAGTGGTATTCATCAAAGATTCAGCCAAAAGAACAGTGTAAATTTCCCAGAGACTACACTATTGAAAGAGTGAAAGAAAAACGAGAAAGAAGCAAGTTGACAAACTAGTTTATACTATCATCCATGAACCCTTGTTTTTCTGAGAGAGGAAATTGAGACTAGAAATTATTGTTCTATTTTGAGACCAACAATTGTGCATGAGACAATTAAAAACAATCAGAATTGAAAAAAAAAAATTGAAAAAATTAATATAATCAGCAAGAAAAGAACAAGCAGTTTCCCCTATTTTTCAAATAATATAATCCTCTTATCCGTTTCACCACAAAAACAAAAACTAGAAAAAAAAAAAAAAAAAAAACTAAAATCAACAACTTCTGCCCCCCAAATTCCATCCGATAACAAAACCAACAAACATTAAACGAAACATCATATTCAAAAGCATAAACATCATAAGCATGTGGCAGTTGATAAAAGTCAACCCCTCAAAAATAAAATAAAATAAAACATAGTATCAATCGAAATTGATATGCTATCTATCTATGTTTCTCCCTTTTCTTGCAGTTGAAGATTACCAATGATTGGAATTGATGGAATCACAAATTTCGATGTTCATGGTCCAATCAGGGCCCATAAGAAGATCGCTGGTCGCCTTCTCCACTGCGACAGTAGCTGAAGAAGATGAAGCAGCCATCATATTTTCCCCTTCTCTCTCTCTCTCTCTCTCTCTCTCTCTCCTTCTGAACCTTCAAAACCGATTCTCAATTCAACGACCCAAAACTCAGAAACCAGAAAAGAAGAAAACTTTCCAGGAAAATTGATGGAAAAAGCACCGCAACGATTGTGTGGAAGAGTGCAGAATTACGAAACCCTAACGCAATTCGTGAAGGGAACGAACAATCAAAAATAATATTCCCAAAAGTCGTCGCTTGTTTTCTTAAATAGCGTAGTATTTTTTATTTTATTTTATTTTATCTCTCTCTCTCTCTCTCTCTCTCTCTGTGTGTCTCTGTGTGTGTGTGTGTAAGAGCTATAAAAAGGGGAATCGGCGAATTTTCTCTTTCGCATTATTTTCTCGCAACAAAAATTTTTTCCCGGAAAGTGCGTAATTTTCCTTTTTCTCTCTCTCTCTTTCTCATTTGTTTGCTTGCTGGAAAGGGTGCGAGTTTTGTGCGGTGTGATTCGACGCACTCGCTCTTCTCAGGATTCGAAACCCACGCGCCACGCGGCACGTCATCATGAAAAGCAAATTTGAATTTGGCTTTCCTTTCCGCTGAACATGTTCATCATGGTGTCACCCATATAAATTCTTTGACTTGTAATTAATGATTTCAAAATCTGAACCGGATATTATTGAATTATTCAGACTTTTCAAGCATGATTCAGTTGATTAACTATACAATTAAATTTGTGAATGAATTATAGCTAAATTGAATATTATTAAAATAAGAATATGTGTATACTCATTGCGTTAAATATTAAAAAAGAATTTTATAATTTATAGTAATTTTATCCTATTAAAACAAGATTGTTTTCCATAGCTTGTGTCAAAAAATATAAAAGGGTTTATTTTATTTAATTATTTTTAAAGTTTTAACATGTATTTTTAAAAAATTTGCTAACGTTTGTCATAAAAATCCACCATATATATTAAATGAGAATAACTATTTTGAATGAGAGCGTTTTTAACTGTTATTCTTTAACGAGAATGTTTTTAACTGTCATTCTTCAATGAGAGTGTTTTAAGAATTTTTTGACTTCTTATCTTTTTCAATCTATCATTTTCAATATCTTTAGTTCTAAATTGAATTTTAATATTTTTTTAAAAAAAAATCAATAATTAAAAATTAACATTGTATTATAATAATTATTTATTATAAATTTAAAATATAATGTATAAGTTCAAAATTATTTATTTATTACAAATTTTAATTATAATATAATTTATATATTCAAAAGTATTTATTTATTATAAATTTAAGTTATATAAAATAAATATTTATTCTATACAATGCACATGTTAAAATACTAATACAACTAATTTATGATATAAGGGCTTCAATAAGTTAGAATTTTTATTTTTTTTTGGTAGCTAGATATTCTATTATGATATAAGGATTCCCATAGTTAGATATTTTTAGTTTCCAGCTAACTTTTCAACTAATTTTGTCAAAAGCATTAATATAAAAAAAACAATTATTTAAATAAGTCCGTTAGGGATTAATTTTAGACACTAATATTCAAAACAAGTATTAATTTTAAAATATCTTATGCCTTAAATTTTTGAAAAGAAATACTTTTCTAGTAAAAAAGAAACAAATCATTCCAACGATGGTAGCTTTTGGTACTACGGGAAAGTTGCATTTTGATACTCTAATTTTTTTATTAAATTAAAATAAAATAGACCAAAAAACAAATATGATACGACGTTGATATATATATATATATATATATATATATATAATGTGGATTTATGCTTATAAAATAAAGGAAAATAATTTGACAAAAGAACATTTAAATATGCAAAATGTTAGGTATGGAACTACAATTGAAACTTTTTTCCCATAGTTGTTTGTCAAAGTAAAAATCAAGAAATATCTTGTAAATGAGTTTTTTCAAAAAGACATTTTTATTTTTTATTTTTTGGAGACATTGCACACTTATTATTTTGGTAGCAACATTATATAAGCAACTAGTAAAGTGAAAATGACACACTGAAAGCAAACCAAAAGGAGAGATTGGAGGATGCTCATCGCGATAATCGACTGCCATTTTTCTCTATGAATGATGATGATAATAATGATAAATTAACTGCTTTCTAAATTTGTGTCAGCTGATTTAATTTATTTAAATTAAAGAAACGTGTACAATGAAAAAAAAATTAAAAAATTAATTACTTTTAGATTGAATTAAAGCATTTAGTAAATAAAATTTACTTTAAAGCAGGAATACATGGATACTCAATTTATATATTTTCTTACTTTAGAGTAATAGGACACTGTGAAGCAATTAGAAAAAAAGAAAAAAAAAAAAAAAAGGTCGACTAGGTTATTAGAGCTATGGCGAAGCAAACTCACTATTAGTGGCGTACCCACGACGTAACGAAGAGGGAGCACATCCTCTCTGAATTTTTTAAGTTATTTATATTGTTGAAAAATAGTTGTTTTCAAATTAAAATTAAGTTTATTCTTAAAAATATATTTAAGAAAATAAAAAAAATAAAAATATAAAATTTTATTATGAACTTTTATTATGAAGGCATCTTAACTCCTATGCTTTTCATACTGAGTATTAAAAAATAATTCATATGCTCTTCGTGTAGAGTTTAAATCAAAGATAACTTGTACACTCTTCATGCAAAGCCTTAATTAAAGATAATTTGCATAATCTTCACTTAGAGCTTTAATTAAATATAACTCATATGTTCTTCATACAAAATCTTGTTAAAGATAACTTGTATGTTTTTCATGTAGAACTTCAATTAAAGACAACTTGTACACTTACATTGAGCTTTAACTCAAATGTGTGTGGTTGACATCGAGTTTATATCACAAGGAATTGGTCGGTTCAATTTCATAATAGTGTAACAATGGTGTTAACTTAGTTTGACTTTGTAAAAAGAAAAATTAGTTATCATTTCTCATGGTAGTCTACATACATTATGATGCATTACATATATCTAGTTGTAATATGTTCACATGTTAGAAACATCCTAGTGTTGGGGAAGTGTCTTGCCGCGAAGAGTTTCTTAATGATATGCTTCCTTTCTAATTTTAT
Organism: Spatholobus suberectus; assembly: GCA_004329165.1. Lineage (NCBI taxonomy): Eukaryota > Viridiplantae > Streptophyta > Magnoliopsida > Fabales > Fabaceae > Spatholobus > Spatholobus suberectus. The sequence continues at coordinate 23,700,084 of CM014731.1, forward strand.
TAATAATTCTATAAGGGCCTTCCCAATTTGGTAGCAACTTCCCTTGAGAAGTCTAACTCAAGCCTATGTCAACCATCTAGAGAACAAGGTCATTTATGATAAACCTACTAGGTACAACTTTCTCATTATAGTGCAGTATGGCTTTTTGTTTCATCACCTCATCTCAGATGTGGGCCATCACTCTCCACTTATTAAAATAATTAAGCTCATTTATGATGAATTTATTATTTGCCCCTTTCTTGAATGTTTTAGTGTGTTATAAAGGTTCTCTAATTTCAATTGGAATTATAAATTTGTTTCATACATTAGCCAAAATAGTGATTCTCTTATAGAGGAATGTGACGTAGTTCAATCTACACATAAAATGTGGTTAAGTTGCATAACCCAATTTCCCTTTGCCTCACTTAGTCTTTTACAAAGTGCTTTGAGTATCTCCTTATTGGCCACCTCAACTTGGTCTTTTGTTTAGGAGTGCTTAATAAAGGTGAAGTGTTGTTTTATCTTCAAGCCCTCCAATTAATGTTTGGAACCGTTTGTCTACGAATTGGATCCCATTATTAGTAACTATGGATGTTAGGACGCCAAATTAGGTAACTATAATTTTGTAAAAGAATTTATGTGTTTTGGCCAACGTAATAATTACAAAGAGCTTTTGCTTTTATCCACATTGTGAAATAATCCAGTCCTATTATTAAGAATTTTAAACATCTAGGAATAGGAGGGAACAATCCTAAGATGTCTAGCCCCTTTTGATAGAATGGTCAATAAACTATCTTAGTGGACAATTCTTCAAGCAGTGCATTATGGAAGTGGGCATGGCATTAACAAGCATTACATTTCTTCACATATTGAATAGCATCCTACTCAAGAGTTAGCTAATAATGCCTAACGCACAAAACTTTTTGGCCATTACTTTGCCTCCAAGACGATTCCTACATCTTCCTTTATGTACTTCTGTCAGAACATACTGGGTTTCATTCACACTTCAATAGTGAAGCTGAAGGTCTTTTCTTGTAAACTTAATTATTGATAATAATGTGCCAAGGAGCTTGTTAGACAATCTCTTATGCATCTTGTTCCTCTTCTGGTAGTGTTCCTCTTCTAGGTAAGTACAAATGAAAGCAAGCTACTTGTCTTTAATAGTGGCTTTGAGAACTAGTTCTATAGAGTGATGCTAGGAGAAACTAGTGTGTTCTGGATCATATATCAATTGTTCTAAGCTTCTTATAGTTAGTCAATCATAAGAGGATGTTAGTCCAATATTTCATTCCTTAGGAATGTCACTTGTGCAAAACCTTCACTTTTTTTTTTAATTTCACCAAGCATAGTAGCAATATCAACTTGCTTGGTGCTCTCTTTTTGCTGGTGAGATTAGAAGTTGTGAGACACTACATAAGGTTATAGTTTTTGCCCCCAATTCCCTTGTTGTTGCTAGCCTGACTAGACAAGCTTCACAGTTTTACTTGATTGTTGGAAGTTATGAAGCCAAACCTCTAGGACTTTTCCAATATCAATATATCTTTATTTTTTAGCATAATCCCAACTCAAGCTCCTTTTATGTTTGATAGTCTACCCACATATATCATCCATACATTGCTATAGCATTTGTCACCAACTTTAATCATTTCCTCTACAAAGTTTGCTAGAACTTGGGCCTTGATAGCATTTCTTGGATTGTATGATATGTTAAGCTTAGACAATTCAATTGCCCAAATGATCATTCTTTCTGCCAAGTCTGGCTAATTCAAGCAAGATGTGGCATGCTAATAAATATTGGTGGAGCCATCTCATTAAGAACACTAGGGCGAAGCTTACTTACTCTATCTTTTAATATTGGACTTTAGGGCCTTGCAATGTCTTGCTAACGAAGTAGATTGGCCATTACCTTCCTAGCATTGTGACTAATATTGAACTTACAACTTCCTCCACAATTGGCAAGTGAAAATAAAACACTTTTCTTAGGTTTGGTTTCACTAGAATTAGGGGGCCTATGAAGACATTCTTTAATTTCCTAAATGAAATTTCTCATTCTTCTATCCATTAAAATGTCTTCCTTTTTTGCAACAATTGATAAATGATAAGGGATCTATAAGCCACTTTATCCATGAAGCATGTTGGTGTTGTAACTCAGTTGATCAATAATTATACCTCTTTCAATGTCATCAAACTTTTCATTTCCAGAATAGCCTTGCATTTTTTTTCGATTTTCTTTGATCCCTAGGTGGATGAGCACAAAACCTAATAATCTTCTAATAAGGACCCTAAAGGTGCACTTCAACAGGTTGAGGCACATGTTGTGGCATTTTACCCTTTCCAAATTGATTACATGGTTGCCTCCATTTGGGGTTTTGGCTATGATGTTGTCCACTTATACTTCAATACTACTTAATGTGAGTCCTTCAAAGACCTATGTCATTATTCAATAATAAGTACTATTAGTGTTCTTTAGTCTAAATGACATTATTGTGTAGCAATTGATCTCTTTTTCCACCACGAAGTTCATTTTTTCCTCTTCCTCGCAATAGATGGGTTTTTGGTTATAACCCAAATAAGCATACATGAAAGAAAGGACTAATAGCCAGAGGAATTTTTCAATGATTTTATCAATATTTGGATTAGGAAAAGGATCTTTGGATAATGCCTTATGGAGGTCTATATAGTTAACACACATGAGCCACTTGTCAATCACCTTTTTCACCAAGACTATGTTGGCTAGCTAGTTTGCATATTCAGTTTCCTAGGTGAAGCTCATTTTGGCAATTCATACACTTATTCCTCAACTTCTTGTTGTCATTTGATCTCAATTTTTTGTTTCCTTTGTGCTATTGGCTTCATGGTAGGATTTATCAATAAGTGATGACAATAGAAATCAAGGTTGATCCAAGTCATATCGGTTGTGGTCTATATGACCAAGTCTTGGTTTTGTATAAGTAAATTCTTTAGCTGGTTTCCATATCCTCACTTAGGTGTATACCTATTTTGGTCACCCATTCTAATGCTAATACTAATTAGAAAAAACTTCACGTCTCCTTTAGGTTATGGGTGTTTTAGGTTGTCCTTCTTGTCAAAAGCATTAACCTTGGGGTCTAAGTAAGGCATTGTTACATTACTCACTCTCAGGTTTAGGTTTTCTCTTTTGCTCTTCTTCTTAGGACTTTAGTCTTGAGCTACCCATATGCTCGTGTTGTAATAACTTATGGACATTTATTAGTCGCATTGGATAGTCACTATTCAATTATTTTGACAAAGGGATCATCAATCATGTGGTAGGTTGGAATGTCGAGTCTGAATGCATTTAGGGATGGTAGCCATAAGATAATGTTATAGAACTTGAATAATTAAGAATAAGAAAATTTTCCTTGACATTTTGGTTATGAAATCATTGATTAACATTAGTCAAGTTTCAATGTATCATTTCAATTAAATTTTATCCTTTATGAAGCCAGTTATGTAACCTTGGTAGGAGAATGGATCATTTTTAGTGAATTCCATTTACTGAAAAGTTTAGTAAATTATAATGTTGGTTGAACTCCTTTATTCTATAATTATTTGTCTGACATTCGCGTTGGCTATCACAGCTCTGATCAATAAGGTATCGTCATGGTCTAGGATGGTAGGCTTGAATCATTATATATGAAAGTTATGGTAGGGGTTTCTTTTGCCTCATGCCTAAAACTTGATTCTTTTTAAGCTTCTACTTTATGACTATCTGGAGATGACTTTGATGGGAATTGGCTATTGATCCCTTGCAAATCGTCCTGAGATTATATTAAGTTTTATACATGGTAGGGTCTAGTGTTGGCTTTAAGAAGTCATTCCTGATTCATCTCAATCTTTTCTCCTAGACTTCTCATCTCTCTTTAGGAATTATGAATGCCTTATTCTACCATTAAATCCTTTACCTAGTATAGGATCTTTCCTTTTGACACAGGATCTTGGATATATGTTATGGTCTTTTCTCTCTTGACGCAGCGTCGAAGGTGACTGTCACAAATCATTTGTTTGATCCTTCAATTGGATATATTCGTTTATGGTATCCCTGATCCCATTATGAAAGATGCAATACTTATTGCAATAGCACAATTATATGAGTGTTACAAGTGCTTCTCTAAGTGATTATGATGTATGCAATCCTTTTAACCTAAAACCACCATGATTCCTACATAAGGACTTGTGTATTGTAATGCCATCAAACATCATGGGTAACAAGATAATCATATAGGTGGTTATTAGACATGTAATGAGATATGTATAGGAATGTTGGTGACCTAGATGAGATTCGTCCTTCTACATAACAAGAGTAATATCTTTAGACCCCTTTGAAATTAGAACTGTCAAAGTAAGCCAACTTGGCTCACACGGATTGGCTTAATGGGTTGGTCAAAAAGTGAGTCAACTTAACCTACCTTTTTTTTTGTGAGCCAAAAAATGATCAACCCGGTTGAACCCACCACGGATTGGTGGGTTATATGGGGTTGACTCACCTAAAATTGAAAAATAAAAAAAGAATATATAAGTAAAAAAATATACAAAAGTAAAATTTAGGTAATAAAAATTTTGAGATGCTAAATAAAAACCAGAACATCAATAGGTTTATTACATTATGTCTCACAGTTTATATATATTAATGATTTGGAAAGTCATATCATATTTTAATTTTATATTTATATATAAAAAGATAAGCTAGTGTACTATTATCCTTTATTATAATTAATAGAATTAAATAATTAGATTTACATGTTACTTATTTTAATTACTTAATGAGTTAGTGTAATAAGTTGTATTTTTTTTTAAAAAGAACCTAACCCATGAGCTAACCCAGCTCACCATGGTTTCAACTCAGGTGAGTCACAAGCTAAGTGAGTTGGGTTACATTTGACCCAGAGTCCAAATAAGCCAATTTTTACTAACCAAACCCAACTCAAAGTTGTGGCAAGTTGGGTTAGCCCACGAGTCATAACTTATATATTGACATCTATGAAATGTTTGACCATGATGAAATAAGTCAATATGAGATGTTGACCTCATTTGTTGTTACAATATCTATTCAAGTATCAAGGAATAAATAACTGAACTATACAAAGATGACATGTTCTATCCCTTGTGTTAAATTATCATATTTGCATGAGGGACAAAAACTATACATAAGCATTGGTCACAAAAATATTATGTTATATCATTAACTTTATCATAACTTGGGTAGAAGTGATGTATTGCTCGATATTGCTCACTATTTGTAATATTAAATGAGATTTAATATTGTTGCCAATGTTATGAGAACTTGTAAGATCACATACATATGACATATTAATTGGAGCAAAAGGACAAATTAAGTTTGACCTTAATTTCTCAAAGGTCAAACTTGTAGCTCATGAGTCCATGAAAGGTTAGGTCATAATCACATGCTTTTCTCATTATGAAATTGCTATAAATAGCACTATTTAAGGATTTTGTTGACAACTAAAACCCTAGCTGCACTTTGCACATCAAATTGTGAGAAAGGTCGAGCCTTTTTAATGTATATCTAACAACTAGCATCATTAGGAAACGTGCTCCAATATGCAAATGTGAAATGTACAAATTTTTACTTGTGTGAACAACTGTAGTGTTGCCCATATCTCAATGTTACGGTGATTATTTTGGGCTACAAGAGGTAAAATTCAAAACACGTAACCATGCTCATTCCTTTGAAAATTATAATAGGAATTTTCTATAATGTGATGTGGTTTGTCATTTGTATTCCTAGTAGATGAACCCTTTTAGTGTCTCTATGAACAACATTTTGTTGAAGAAGGCATCAAGGTGCTTCGTGGGGTCTATTTTCCCTGTGTATGGACTGATCAAGTGTAAAGCTTTGAAGTGTTTTATGATTTCGATATTTGTTAATCTCTTAGTAAAAAGGCATGTTAAAATGGAATTAAGCCTCCTTTCGTCCAAGCCAAGAAGTAGTGGTGTTGTTGGTTAGGTTGTTGAACCTTAACTCAATTATATTTTGCTTCCTCTAGTTGAGTTAGTTGTAATGAGCTTGAGATAGAGTTCTTTCTAGTTGCCTCACCTACTGCTCAGGGCTTTGCACAACTTGGTTAGGGTTTGGCAATGACATCATCTAACGGCACTACAACTCTTAGACTTAGGCTTGCAAAAGGCAGATGAGGTCATCTCTCAGATCATCAGGTGGAGGAATGTGGTTTGTTGTTCCTTCTTATGGGGATTAGGGCGTTATTATGATAATGGGCTAGTTGCCATTGGTGGTTTGTGGTTTTCGTAATTGAAGCATGGATTAGAGTAATAGAAGACCTCCTCCACATGACTGTCGAGAGTCATTCGAGAATGATTAAGAGGGGGCTAACAACAGGTGTTCACCATGACTAAGGTAGGGATGAATTTATCTTTTCCCACAAATGAGACCAATGTTTTGTTTGTTGGTTATAGAATATCTTGTATTGTTTTAGAACAATGGTTCTTCTTGTGGATGGAAGTGGTGTTCCTATAGTGAAAAGACTCCAACATCCAAGTCAGTGCAAATTTTAATAGAATGACAATAAGGGAAGGATGTAGCATACTTTAAGGGAGCCTCCTTATGCTATTTATAGGCATTAATGAGTATGAGGCTTGATAGTTGTCCAACTTGCTAATACACTATCTTAACAACCACTTATAATCACCACATTGTCCATGTAATTACACTTGATTACTCTTGTCATAGGAATGACAAGGTTAGGGAGTGGTTTTGAAAATAGGGGTAATATTGACCTTTCTTCTATTGGCGTTGTTCTCGTTCTAGTCAAGATGAGGGTCCAAAATGAGGCCCTTAGATCAAGATAGTGTTATAGTTTCTTTATTATAAGTCCTAGTTGGCCATCTTGGGTTAGGATTAATTGATATCTACTCTAAAACATTATTATAACTTTTAATTTACTATGAAATTCAAGATGACCTTTATCATAAGTTTTTACTATAAAATTATATACTCATTAATATTCTGGGAATAACTAGCAAATTGGCTCCCCACTAATGACTAGACAACTTTAACTTTGAGTGCTACGTACCAACAAAAGTACCAACTTCGTGGGAGTTACTTAGAAAAAGAAGAAGATAAAAGTAAAAAATAAAGAATAAGAATAAGAATAATACAAAAGGAATGAATATAAAAACAATACAATTTGTTTCAACTAATTATTTTATTTTGTTTATTTGTAATCTTATACATTATTTGGTAATACTTAAGGAAATAAATCAATTTAAAACTTTTGGAGATAGAAGTGCATAAAATAAGAAAATATCAAACACCATAACTTATTCTTGACTCTTTTGAAGGGTTATGTCAGCGTCTTGTAAACCCCGAATAACTTCAAAAATATAAATTAGCAAAAGCAAAAATAAAAAATAAAAATAAAAATAAAAATCAAATAAGTATGGTGACTTTATCATTAAAATACTTTTTTAAAAAGGAATTGGATACTCAGAAAGTCATAAAGTCACGAAGAGTGGAGTTATATTATATATATATATATATATATGTGACCAGTGAAAGTGAAATGACAAATAAAATCAAATAAAATAAAAACTATATAGTGGTATAGGGGTAGGCTATATAGTGGTATAGGGGTAGGCTATATAGGTGGAGTATGTTTGATCTACGATTACTTGTGAGTCCGAGTTTAAATGGAAACATTTCCTCCTCCCCCCTCCCCCCAGTAATTTTCGAATAAATCGCCAAATTTGGACTTCGAAGAGCAATACATTTTGCCTTTTCGTTTGTTCTATTAGCAGCCACTGCCACTGCCACGCGCAACTGGCCATGCATTATTCTTTATTTTGTCATTCATTATTCATTAGTTATTATTATATGGCCAAAGACCAAAACACGTGGTAGTTTCATAATGGTTGGATAAAAAAAAGTCCTAATCGTGATTGCAAAGTAAAAAAGTAAGCACTCACTCGATATATTATATGATAACTATATTATATTATTATATAAAATGAAATTTACTGAATTTTACATTTTTATAATAATTATGTCGATAATTTATTTATTTTAAAGATCACTAGTTGCTCAAATCTCATTCTCAGTAATTAATGTCGGTTTCATTTTCATTGTCTTTAGGAAAATCTTTTCTTTTTTACAAATAAAGTGACTAGTGAGATAGTTAAATGAAAAGTAAAAATAAAAATATCAAATATCAAATATCAAATAGGATGTCAATTATTTAATATTCAATTAACGGAACTGTTGTCCTAAAGTGACTACTTTTTCAATGAATTTGAAATACTTGTAAGTAAAGTCTGTTTATATAAAATTCAATAAATATAGAAAGATTTAAGTTGAACAGCCTGAATTTCATTGAAGCTATTTTTTAATTTTATAATTAAGATCAGTCATATGATGTGTACAATTAAAAAAATATATTCGCTACCCATATTTTGAAAAGTATTATGCTTTATTATATATGGAAATATAATGTACTTGATTATTAACAATTGTTTTTCTTTCTGGTAGGACAGTAGAATGAAAGGATTTCGTACTTTTATTTGCTGAAAATAAAATCCTAGGATGAAACCAAGGTTGTGTTGCCACTCTATGAATTGAGCGTCTCCAAACTTGACCCAACTACGGTGTCAAGTAAACCTCCGAGTCAAGTAGCACCCCCATATAGACCAAAACAAAAAAAGTAGCACAAAAATGACCACAAAGTCGTGCACGCTGTCTTCGTAGACACCATATTCCAATATCAAAAAGCACGATTGCTGACTGTGTATATATATCTCGAAGCAAAAAAGGTTTAGTATCCAAAGAAGTTTGACGTTTTGACCGGCTAAGGAAGCCAAGTTAACCAAGTGAACAATCAACTTTCTGAAATATCATTATTATTCCGTCAGAAGGGGGCCATCAATACACTCAAATAGCAAGTATATAGTGATAAGAAAATAATAATGACAATAAAAGAAAGGAAGATTAAGAAATAAAGGAAAGAGACTCGGAGGGATTGCAGATTTCAAACACACCACCTTCCATTCATTCTCATTTCTAAAGAAGTTATATTAACTAATTAAATACTCGCGCATTGAGCAGATACACTTAAACTTTTTCTTTTTTATATTACAATTATTAACTTAATTTAGCATGTACCTCATCAAGCACAAATGGCTTTTATACTTACAATAACTCTTGCTGGATTGAGGATATACCTCATCAAGCACATACTCTTGCTAATGCTGATGTCCAGGCTTTGGCTATCACACTGGTTGAATAATATTAAACAGCTCATTCGTCAAAAAAAAATAAAAATAGCATGTGAGTTATAACTCCATATATTCTATTAATAAATAATATGGAACTTAGGATAAATCTATATATAATAAACCTTATATCTAGATACACCTGCATGTTGTAGGTGTCAGAATTGTAGAATTGCTAGCTCGTTCTGGCCGTATATGAAATCGAGCTGAATAATACTAGCTAGTCATTACAGAGATATTTCAGAAAGTTAAGTGTTCATTTGGTTAATAGTTGACGTCCTTAGCGGGACTTCGTTAGGATGCTATATATATTATTTTGCATATATATATATATATATAAACATTTTTTCACTTTCAATAACAATTTTTAGTCATTATTTAAAGTTAAAAATGTTTATGAGAGAATAGACAACGATTTAATAAGAATATTTTTGAAATGTGCTTCAGGTAGCTTATTGTATAGACAACGCTTTTTTTTTTTTTTTTTCACTTTAGACTATAGTGAAAAGATAATTGTTGCTTATTTGGGATTATCCGACAGTTTTCTAACTATTTTTTTATCAATTTAGTTAACAGTTTTTTAATTATTGTCTATTATTATATGCAACTATTTTCCTAGTCTTGCCCATTATGACATACAACATTTTTTATAAGTGATGTCTATTATGATAGGTAATGGTTTTATAATCGTTTCTTATTGTTATAAGTAATAGTTTTTTAAATGTTGTCTTTAATATAGACAACACTTTTCTAACTGTTATCAAATATAATAGGCAACGATTTTTTATTCCCTATGAGTATTTAAATATTGTATAATGTTATTGATAATGTAATTATTTTTATATCTTTTCTATCTTAAGCTTAATCTTTTTGCCTTGCTGTTAGACTTGTTGGGTTAAAATAAATGAATTTCGTATCAATGAGTCTTACTCGGTCTTTGTGCAAAAGTTTAATAAATTCTATGATTTTTGTATCATCCTAATGTTTTGTTTCATCTGTAGGTTTTTGAGTAAGTGCCTGTCAAAGTCACTCAAGAGGAATGCCCTCAAGATGAATAGATGAAAGCTACCAGTCGACAGGACAATTTTCACAAAGTCCTGTCAGACAAATGAAGCAATTAGAAGCAAGACAATGATGTGTGATCCTTTTGGTCTATACTTGATGTTATGCAAGTCTTGCCTCTGTATCTTTGCTATGGGTTTGGGCCGAATTGTAAAGAAATAGACGAGTCCATGCTAGTTTTAGTATAGATAAGGTAATTGCCTCTGTAGGTACTATTTGTAGGTACAATTAGTGTGATAATGTTTTAATTTCTTTTAATTCTTTGCTTTAGGTTTTCATGGCCATGCATGGCTAAACTCGATAATCAATATTTGAAATTTTAATACCACAGTTACTTGTTAACTTGAGACCTTGTTTTATATTGTTTTTAATTCTATTTACCGTTTTAAGTTAATATGTTTCTTCACCTTTTATCTCAAGAACGTTGTTTGTTTTAATGGATGAAACCGCTTGTGCCAATTTCATTAATACATTCTATTATTAACTCTGAACATATTTGAGATTTTATTTAAAGAGACACTTATTCAACTTAATTAATGAATGATGCACTTAGCTTAGTTTATGTACTCAAAGAATTAGGTTTCTAACATCGCATGTTTGTTAGGCTTGAGACTCTGTGTCTTAGATTGGTTTTGAGCTTTGGAAAACCGCTTGTGTTCTTTCCTTATCTTAATTAAATCATATTCTAGGCTGTTGTCCCAGTAGAGAATAAAGACTTGAGAATGTTGCTTGTTCATTCAGGTCTAAACTAAGCATTTAACAATAATATGAATTGAAAGATATTTTGTGGTCTAGGATAGTTGCTACAACTAGATATTAAGTTCCAAGAATTGATGTTTTATTACTGAAGTCCTTTACACCATTTTAAACCCCCGTTCTCAACAAAAACTCCTCTCCATTTTCATTATTTTCTTACTCTATTTTACTCTGTTTTCTTTTATTTTGCATAACACAACATACTTAGGAAAATAACCACTATCATCGGTTCTTTGAGAATGATCCTGGTGTTTGCACACCTGATAGTGCTCTTTTATTTTCTTAACCCCTTTATCATTTTCCTTCTAATTTTTGTCACACTAATTGGAATGACACGGTTAGCCTCTGGCAGTTGAAAATGATGATTTTTTCAATCACCAACAAGCAGTATAAAACTATGCTTATTTAAACGTTTATTGTCATATGCAACACTTCTTTTAAACTATTGGTAAATAGTATAATATACATTTATTTAAATTAAAAATTTTAAATGTTACATTGATGTATATTAAAAAATTAAAATAAAATTATTATATATTTCAACATTATTTATCCAACAAGGAGTTCAATATACATTAATTTTTACTGCATCTATAGATCAATGATGGTCTACACATGTTTGTAAATAACTTAGAGTAAATTACATTGACACTCCTGAGGTTTTGTCAAATTTCACTCAATACTCCTCCTTTTTTTTACTCATACACTAACCCCCTTAATTGTTTAAAAAACATTATACTGACTCCCCTCTATATTATACTAATATCTCTTAATTTTTTGAAAAACATAACATAATGTATCCCTATAAGGGAGGTTGTTGTAAATATTAAAAAAATATGAGGTTTTGTACAATTTCAAAAAATTTCACGGAGTGTTAGTGTAATTTACTCAATAACTTATATATATATATATATTGCAATGTCTACACATGCCAACGATAACATTTTTTATATTTAACACTAGAATTATAGAAGTCTCAATAAATTGTATAATTTGTCATCAATATTTTCTAAGTATGAAAATAAAAAAAAAAACAAATCAAATAAAACATTAAAATACCGAAGGAGCTATGTAGAAGCTTACATGATCTTTTTTTTTTTTTAACATTTCAAAAGCAATCCATGAAAATTATAGACATCCATGCATATGTCAATAACATCATTCAACCCTTTTTATGTGTTGAAGTTCATCTTCCTCATTTGAATAAATTTGCTGCATTTATAAAAAAGTTTATATGTTACTTGTTGCATTAATTATAACATCATTTGGCCCCTTGTATGCTTAGCATGTGTAGAACTCAAACATTGTCCTTATAGTGTTTGTAAAGATGTTATTATTATGGGAGTCAAAATTTGGTAACAAGCTAGCATAACATAACATCCTTGGTATAATATTGTCTATGCTGCGATAGGAACATTTAAAAAGAAAATCCAAAAATTGTATATTTCAAATGGTAGAACATCGGCCAAACTATCCTTATATTACTTAAAGTAAAATATATTGTAGTGTGATAGTTTAAAACATAACATAAGTTATTTAACATTGTTTCATGGAAGAATAAGATATATATTATAAGTAAATGAAATACAGAATACCCAAAAAAAATCTTAGATATCACTAATGTGACATTATTATGCTTGTAAAAAATAATATTATATGTTTTTAACTAATTAAAAACTTCATGAATTTTTTCTTTTAATATTTATCATTATCCTTAAGTATCATTTGAAATTGCAAGCATAAGAAAAAATTGACTTAATTGCACTTTTTGTCTTTTTAATTTAGACTATGTATAATTTTGGCCCTTAAGTATTTATTCAAGATAATTAAGTTTCTTTAAGTTTAAAATTATGCAAATTGGGTCCCTCCATCAATTCTCTTCTACTAAAAACCCTCAAATTCTTATCTTTTGCACAAAATATTCATTAATTAAATTGCTTCGAACATTCTTTTACTCAAAATTCACCAACCAAAATGTAAATCCCAAAAATTAAGTCAATTAGAAAATTAAATAATTATATTTCATTTTGTGTGTAGTGGACTTAAACCCATAGAAGAATACAAGAAATGGCTATTAGGATTCAATAAATAGGTTGAACTCTTAGCCTAAGACGTAAAAGCATTCAAACTTGACTTAGAAAGAAAAGAAGGAGAAAGGAAAGCAAAAGAGGAAGAGGAGGACCCATGTCACCCCTAAAAACCATTTGCTTATCTCTTCACCAGTGAGTGTAGCCCCTTGTTGTCTTCCCCAACCTTATGGTCTTACTTTGTATTGTTCTTTCCTTCTTTGTTTGTGTGTATATGCATCAACCATGATAGAGTTTTGTGAGGATTTTCAAATAAATGTTTGATTGTTGGGTTTATAGAGGACATTCCGATGTTTAGGAAAATGATTGTTCTTTCCTTCTTTGTTTGTGTGTATATGCATCATCCCCCCATGGTTAGGGTTTTGTCAGAGTTTTGAAATGGATGTTTAATTGTTAGGTTTAAAAAGGGGCATTCTAATGTTTAGAAATTAGAAAAGGATAATCCTAATGACAAGAAACCTTTAGGGGTTATTTTAATTTCAATGCTATGCCATGAATTGTTTGGGAACCATGGGAGGTTCCTTTTGGATCGCAGAGTTATGTTCTCGTGATTTGTCGTTTGCCATTTCACGTTAAGTGCAAGACCTCTAGAGAGCAATACTTTTGTTACTCCATATGGTAGCGCTAAGCATTGTTTGAGTGCACTAAGCATATGGTTGACAACATTGAGCACCACTTTGTAGTGCTAAGCTCAGGACCCCTAGAGGAAAATATGTTTTATTTAAATTACTATTCTATTTATGTAACCCCATCCTTGTTTATGAATGAATGCTGATATGATATACCTATGTATAAAAGATGAGAAGTCACCTTGGCAAGGGAAGGACAATAACCCCTTCAATCCCCAAGAATGTCATGAATTATTGTTAAAAAGAAAATCAGGCACAAGACTTAATTTATACCCTCTTTGACAAGGAAAGGGTTTTCATCCCCTTCGGTCCTCAACGAGTGGTAAGAGAAGTCACTTTTGGCAAGGGAAAGCTAGTAACCCCTTTGGTTCTAAAAGAATGGCATGAATTATTGTTAAAAAGAAAAACATACACAAGACTTAATTTATACCCTCTTTGACAGGGAAAAAGTTTCTACCCCCTTCGATCCTTAAAGAATGGTAAGAGAACATCCTTTGACAAGAGAAGAGTGTATGACAAAAAATGTAACATTCATTTATATTAATTATAGTTCGTATTAATTTTGATATTTAATTTAATTATTAAATTTGAGTTCATAAAAATACAAGTATAATTTTTTTTGATTTTATAAGAATTTTAAACTTTCACAAAATTTGGAAATGAAAAGGTGAAAGATAAAAACAATATATATATATATATATATATATATATATATATATATATATATATATCGTAAAACTGTACATCATGATTTGGTGATACATAACCGTAATAAAAAGACCAAAGGTATATCAAAAGATAGATACTACCTAACCTAATATATACATCAAAAAAATCTTATATAGAGCAATATTAATCTATCCTACTCTCTTAAAATCCTACAAGTCTCTACTAATCCTCATCTGGGGGAGTCTCCTTTAACTCGTCCTCTGCTGCATGATACGCCTGTTCGTTAGGTACATCATGTGGTACCCCATGTACGAAGGAAGATGATGACAAAGAGGTATGTCACCCGTTAGCCATCCCCACTTGGTACTAAATACCAAGGAAGTCTACGGGCGACTTAGCTAACACTACCTCTAAAGGTGATCCATCATCCACAGGTATTGGTGTTGGTCCATCATTAGCTAGAGTGTCCACAATGGGCAAATCGGGAGATGGTGGATAGATATCCATATATAGTGCGATCACAGGAATGTCAAGATCTCCTAGTGGTGGTGGAGAGGGAGGAACATAAATGAAGTTAGGCGGTGGAGTAGTCGTATAAGATATAGGTATCATATAAGTCAGTGGGGAAATCATAGTCCTAGGAATATAGGATAGAAAAGTCACAAACATAAGACCTATATAGGTTAAAATGTTTGTGTCCTCATCATATTCTTATATTCCTCCGCCTAGATATGCTGTATATAGGTTAAATAATATTGGCATTGCTATCTTCAACAATCACGGTCAAACATGCACAATAGAAAAATAATAGAGTGAGATGATTTGTTCTAAAATCACTTTCACATGTATGGTAGGAATTCTACCATAAAATTATAGATAAAACATAGTTGACAATAGAAGGGAACCTAAGGTTTATTCTAAGTTGTACTAGACTATCCTTAACTTGGTATGGATCTATATTTCCCAAATGAGTAATAGTTCTTAACAGAACTGGAAAGTGACTGGGAGTACATATACTTCTCTTAACAACATCACATGGTATAGTTCTCATCATCAATGAGGAACAAAATAACAGTTTAGGACGTCTATTTATTACTCTTACACCAATTCTGGAATGCTAAGCAATTATCAGGGTTATCAAGCTTGGTTAGGATAATATCTTGGCTTAAGGGCACTATCCTAACCATTGGAATCTTCACCACTTTATGCCTACTCCCAAGACCTCCATAAGTAGGTCCCTGCCTTTCATTCCTTAATGTACCAAACTGTAACGTCCTTAGCAGGGTGTCATGCTACTGCATGTCCTTTACTTTATATTATTCACTAATTTATTAATTTCTAAATTCTTAAACAAAGGTTCTCTCTAGTCTTATTTAATTTGACTACTAGTATAATTATTTCTAATATTTTTGCATTAAATTGCAGATATTTAATCCATACATATTATCCAAATACTTCATGATTCATATTAAAATACATAATTATTATTTCAATAAAAATAAAGACATAAAATTTAGAATAATGAAGGATAATTAAGAAATAAGTCATAAAATGGTCAAAATTTTCATAATTTTTTTTTTGATCTTAGAAAAATAATTAGAATTTTATCATGATTTTTCGAGAATTTTTGTAATTTAGTATATTTTACTAAATAAGATTTAAAAATTATAGAATGTTTCTTAGTGTGTCTAGACCTTATTTGAACAAGGAGAACTTAAACTGAAATTTCTATAATAGTTTTCTAAAAATAAATTCATAAATAGCTTATAAAATAATTTTATGTATATTCTAATTTTATGAATTTACTAGTTTAGATCATTATCATTTCTTCTACTATCTTTACTAAACTATTTTAGTTTTACTAAAATTTGGCAATACAAAAATTTAATTATCTAAATTTGAGTAGTATAACAACTTAAAATTTTTATATGAATTTGAGTAGTATAACAATTTAGTAATTTTACTATAATTATCTAAATTTGAACAATATGACAACTTAATAATTATAATATATTTATCTGAATTTGAGTAGCATAACTACTTAATAAGTATATTTTGATTATCTAAAATTGGACAGCATAACAATTTAGAAAAAAGTAAAATCTATCATGAAACATAGTAAATTTAAACATTGAAAGGTTTAGGAAAACACCTTTCTTACCAACATGCAAAGTGACTAAAATTTGGAACCAACCCCACTCCCCCATTACCTCTTAAAGTATCTCAAATGAGGAGAAGGTTGATGGTAGTGTTGGTTCCAAGTTTCCTAGGAAGAGAGTTTTTCTTAAATGTTGAAAAACTGACAAGATTTTGGTGTAAGAAAATTTTTAAGAAGGTGGAGAAGACGAGGAGGAATTTTTGGCTAGCATGAGGAAGAGGAGGATGGTGAAAATGTGATCAAGAGCATGGGTATTTATAGAGGAAGAAAGAGCTTAGGTGGCCAACTTGTTGCATCATGCATTATGTCATAAATAAGGATTTTTATTTATTTTTAATTTGATTTAGGGACACATATTCAAAATAGGTGGTGAATCACCTATCCTAAGGCTGGGGACATGCTATGTGAGCTGTCCCTAAGCTCCCTTGTGTCAATTTTATCTGTAGTTAAATTAGCCGGTATCGATAAAATCGCCTAAACTTGAATAATTTAGCTTTTAATATCAAATTAATGAATTTATATGTAAAACTGAACATATATATTATTTTTCATCAAAAATTAATTTCTAATTTTTTTCTAATTTTTTTTAATTATTTTTGAAATTTTTTATTGATTTATTTTGTATTTTTGAGCTAAAAATTCATATTAAATCTATTTTAATTCAATAAATACCCTAATTTTTATGGAAATTATAAAATTACATATTTTACCTAAAAATGAACTAAAAACATTATTTTCACAATTTCTAGATGTCAAACAAATACTGGTTTGGTCTATTAGACACTTAGGGATATTTTGATCATTTTGCATCGAAATTTCAGAAAATTTTTAGAAAATTTATAAAATTATATTTTAATGTACATAACATGATTCTATGCTTAAATTGACATTTTTATGTCAATTGAAACTTTTTATCTTGTTAACTTTTAATATTGAGAAATAAGGGTAAAATTGTCATTTTTTAATTTCTCCAAGCTCTTGCTCAAAAAATTTATTAAAAATCACGATTAGTTAGCTCTTAAAATTCTGAATTCAATTGTACGAAATAGAATTTTGAAATTCTTTCTTGATTTTTCAGAAATAAATTATCAAATATTAGAAAAATAGTTAAAAATTAATATAGGGGTGATACAAAAAATAAGAGGGACGCCTCTTGAAGATTATAATATGAAATTCGTCATGTAGGATAGAAAAGAGAAAAGATGAATTTAGTGCATGCTAAGCTTAAGACCATGTTTAAATGATCTTTAACATCATTCTATGTATAGAAAGGAAGTTATGAATCGTGTACTCTATTGATGCATTTGTTTTGATAGATTTTAGGGACAGGACAACACAAAAGCATTTGTCATGTGTTTGTTTTAAATAATAGTAGGAGGACAGGACAAAATAAAGGAAATAGGACTAGACAAAAGTCTAAAATTTTGTTACTCAAAAAAGCAGAGGACAAATTTTAATTCTTGGTACAAAACAATCAAAAAGTCAATTTTGATCTTGTTTATCTTTTCTACTCACTTGCAAAGTTGTTTCTTTTTCCTAGTTGCTCAGCTTTTGATTCCTTATCACCCCCTTTCTTTTCATATCAAAGTCACCACTGCAAGATTTTGGCTACGTTTGGATAATAGTTACAAAAGTATTTTTACGAATTTCAATGCATAAAAATGAATTCCAATGCAAAAATGTAAAAGAAAAAAATTGTTGCTTTGAGAACAAAAGTACTTTTGAGCTCTCCAAACTTTAATCCAAACATGCACTTCCTACATTCCATCCTCACTCCTTTTCCACTCAATTAATATATTTAAAATTTTAATTATTTGTTAATTATGTTAAATTTTATTGATAACTCAATTATTTATATTGCGTTCAAATGATTGATTCAATTTAATTATAATATATTCATCTTACTATTAGTTAAATTAAGGTAATTGGCATTATGATTATTTTAATAAAAAGTAATTGAAATGAGTATTTTAATAAAATGTATTAAATGTTTTAATCATTTTAAAAATTAAAATTAAATATTTTGATTCCTTTAAATAGATATATTAAAAGAATTAGAACAAAATTAAAGGACCAAAATAAAAAAATAAATTTTACAAGGATTATTTAAAAAAAAAATTTATAGGGACCAAAACTAAAAAAGTAGTATTTTAGAAGGACCAAAAACATATTTAAACCTAAATAAAATTTAGGTAAAATTTATTAAATAAAGAGTAAGATTGAATTTACAAATATTAATTTAATTAATTTAAAAATTTAATAATTATATAATCAATAAAACAATAATTTGATTATTTAATTATCTAATACACAGGTGGCAAACACCTCACCTTATTAATCTACTTGTAAGGTTTTGATGTGTCAAAGTTGTGACAAAAAATGCTTGAAAAATTTTTGAGGGACTAAAAAAAAATTGCTATATTTTGAGAGAGCAAAAACATATTTAAGTCTTAAAAATAATTACTAAATTTAAAAATAATTATTAAAATAAAGTAATAAATTTAATTAAAAATAATACCAACAATATCCATAATTAATTCGTTCATCATTCTTTTATTCTAATATAATTTTTTATTTATAATATATGATAAATAAAATTAATAAAATATAAATAATAAGCAAGTGTGAAAATAATTTAACGATGAATATCAAAACAATTAAAAATGTCAAAATCTTGTCCAACATCTTTTATTTAGTATAAAACAAATGTTACACAACATGAAGAGTATTATAGTAAATTTATCATTTTTTGTCTAGAACATATGTATATCAAACAATGTACAACACAAAATTGTTTGTGTTGTGCATTGAACAACAAACAGGATATTAAACAAAAAGTTTTCTAGTGAATCAACTATTTGTTTGATACTATTTATTTGTCCTGTGCATTAGTGTGCATCAAATGCACCCTAAGTATTTGGAAGTTATGACCTATGTACTCTATACGTTAAAAAGTTATGACTCATGTACTCGATATGTTGAGAAGTTATGACTTAATACTCTATGTGTGTTAGGAAGTTATGATCTATGTACTCTATGTGTTAAGAAGTTATGACCCATGTACTCTATGTGTTAAAAAGTTATGACTCATGTACTCTGTGTTAGGAACCTATGACTCATGTATTCTATGTGTTCATGCTCATGTGATTTTGTTTGTTGGGCATTCACTTAGACTTTGTCGCACTATTTTAAGTTTAAAATTTTCAGATTAGGAGGTTATGAAGCAACAATAAAGGAAACCTTTCGTCGTGACGATATAGTGTTGATAGATTTTTATGTTTAGGAACTTTTAATAATGTTTGAAGTTGAGAACCTCTATAATGAGGCTAAACTCTTTTACGGTTTTATGTTGTTTATTATTTCAGATAGATTGTATAGTATCATTTAGTACCCTAGTATTCAGAGATGTATAGAGGATGTATTGTTCTAATTTGATGTTCTATGAAATGACATTTTCTTCCGCATAGTTTTAAATTCTAGTTATGGTACTTACATAAAACATCAAATTTCCTCCAAAATAAAAAATCTCAAATTTCCCCCTCTTAAAAACCTCAATCTTACATCTTATAAAATTCTTCAAATTTTACATCAAATTTTTACTGTAAATTTTTAAAATTATTTCATATTCCAAATCCATAGTGATTCTTCAAATATTGGAATAGAAAATAATAATTTGAGGTCTTTAGGTAAAAAAAAAAAAAGCAGACAAAAAGATTAAACATACTTAATTTTAACAATAAAAAACCTTAATTAGTTGAAAAAAGAAAACTAAGGAAACTAAAATCTTACATAACCTAAATTAACTTAAAAGTGCAATTAAGCAAAAGAAAAGAATGCTATAGATGTTAGATTTAAAATAAAGACACAATAGTATATTTCAAATAGATTCAAATATCAAAAGGCAAACCATCGAGTACGTGAATCAATTAGTACAAAGTTGTTTTAGTTTAATTAGTGGTATCGAGTTTGGGGTGCGTTAAATACTCAATGAGAAAGCTAGCCGACCATAACTCGGAAGGAGAGCTTTGCGGCATTTAGTGATCCTATCCGACTCGAATAGGATGATATCTGTGGGATCTACCAAAAAAATTATCAAAAGGCCATAGACTTGCTATAGGAAACTATGAGAGCATTTAATATGATTTTCTTAAAGCTAAATAGAAAAATTATTGACTATTGATATTTTTTTTGAACTAACCATGAATTATTAGGTTATATAAATTCAACATGAAACTCTTTTATTTATTCAATTATTAGATTCCATGAATTTAGGTTTAGTACCGAAACTGATTCCTATATCTAATTGAAAATTTCACACATAAAATGTTAATAAAAAAAGTAATTACCATGCAAAAGATCCATGTCCACTCATTGCAAATGGTTGCAAAACCATTGAATAGGTGTTGAACAAGTGGTTGCAAACCCGTTGAAGTCTAGTGTTCGGACTGTTGAACCCACCTTCTCCTCATGAATTCTCCAGACTCAGGATTAACTGATCCACTTTTAGGTTTTGGTGGAGCTTCTGGGACTTCTGATCGATGCTTTCTTTCACAATCAACTATATATAGTTCGAGTTATGGGCACTTTCCAAAATCAATTTTAACTGCTGCAGATAATAGCGAAGAAGCATTAGCCAAAAGAGAAGAGAGGGAAAAATTTGCATTGGAGCACATATGCCAGCACTCTAGTTAGTATTTTGTTTTTTTATTTTTTCTTTATTTAATTAAGCATGTTCTTCACATACGTCTGATTGATAACTTCATGTTATTTTATTTGAGAAACCATCAATTTTATCCTTGAAGTATTACTGTGTCATAAGTCGTTCTTATAGTAAAAAAAAAAAAACTACTTAATTAGTTCTAGAAATACTAAAAATCATGCTAAGTAGTCCCCTAAATATTAAAATTTTCAAATTAGTTCCTAAACTCTTCGGAAATACATCAATTTAGAGACTACAATGATGAATGTTTAATACTTTGGAGATTATTTAAATAGTTTTAGTATTTTAGGAATCGCTTACGAGAGAGGGTAATATTTCAGAGTGAAATTGGTAGTTTATTCTATTTTATTCTGTCAGCTGTTAGCAGGCTAGCAAATCCACTTGCTAAATGGGACATAAAGGGTACACAAAAAGCGTTGCTGCAACCTTTCTCTCCTATAGTAATAGCTGCTCATGAGAATGAACGTATCAGGTATTCGAAGTTCATCAATACCATTATTAGTTAAATTGAGACTGTTATGAAGCTGGACATGATGGTGCTTTTTGTGTGTTTAGAGAATGTTAGGACAATTAATTTACAGGCCTTAAGGCCAGCTTAGCGAATTGTTAGAAGTTACAAATTTCCAAATCATGTTTATATTCAGGGTTGGTAGTACTTGGCAAGATTGAATGACTTTTATCACATATAGAGACTTTGGCAACTAAACGACCTTAATTCTTAGCATAATTTTATGTACAATAGGAATTCTGTGTTTTGACTAGGTCAGAATACTTTTCTGGTCTTGATGAATTTTATTGCTTTTAGTCTTCATATTGCCCCATTTGGATTTTTGTTGTTGGCTAATGTTCTTCGGAGTTTTCCGCAGTATATGGAACTATGAGGAGGCAACACTGCTTAACAGTTTTGATAATCATGATTTTCCGGACGAAGCAATTCTCTGCCTTGTAAATGAGCTTGATGATAGCTTGCTTCTTGCTGCTTCATGTACTTTTCTCTACTGGTTAATGCATGGTTTTAAATTGCAGTTGCGGTTGCGGTTTAACTGCAATTGCGGTTTTGTCGCGATCTTTGACATTGCAGCAAATTGCAAGAAAATGCGGCTGATATGGTTGCAATTGTGATTGCGGTAAGTCGAAAAATCTTTACGCTGCGACTGCAATTGCAGTTATGGACTGCAATTTAGAACCATGATTAATGTTATACATTTTAGTCCCAAATTATTGTCAGAGTATTTAATATTAGTGAATCTTATGAAGCAGCTAATGAAAACATTTGGATTTGGAAAGATTATACTTTGAAGGGTGAACAAAAACTTGTCATTGCATTCCCTTCAATTCATGGTCATGAACCTGGTGTGAGGAGTCTGAGTGCAGTTGTTGACTGGCAAGAGCAATGTGGTTATTTTGAACATGGTTCTTCTTTGATTATTCTTGGGAATGGGGGATATCTCCCTCTACCCCAGCAATGTCCTAAAATAGAAACTCTAATTCATCCTTATACTGTGATGTTAATGATTTTTTTTAATGGTTTTGTTCCATGTGACGTTTATACATACCAGTATGGATCGGGTGAGATATCATCTATTATGCTATGGGATCTTGATAAAGAGGAGCTTGTTAATCCTATACCTTCATCATTAGACTGCAGTGTCTCAGCGTTGGTCAGCCTTATCATATTCTAAGACATATGTGGCCGTTCTAATCCGCACCTCAAAATTGATTTCTATGGTGGTCCAGAGCCATTCTGCTTTGCAATGCTACTATAGCACGCTATTACTATTCTCTAGAGTTCAATTGTCCCTGTTTTCATGCTTAGCCCATGCCATTTTTGGATATTAAGGTTACCTTCTCATACCAACAATTCGTCTTCAAAAACACCCTTTGAAGAACTATGGAAGATAATATAATTTACGATTTTCTTTGAAGAACTATGAACTTGGGAGATCATTTGGGTATGCTTTTATATAGTTTATTATATATTTCATTTTCTAATTGTTTAAGCTTTTAGAAGGGGTTGGTTGTGTGCTTGCATTTCTTTGAACAGTTTTGGTGGGATTTGCTTTCAGTATTATTTTATTCAATCTGTAAGCAGGTAACAAAGGAGTTCTTTACAAACAAATTTTATCCTTTGATTTATAAACAAATTTTATCATGTGTTTCAGGCTGCATCTCAAGTTCATGGGGGACATTTTGCAGCTAGTTTTGTAGATGGTTCTGTCAGACTTTATGATGTCAGAACACTTGAAATGTAAGCACCTCAGATGAATTTCTTCCATCACGATGCCAAATAAGAACATGGTTATTGGTTCTCTTTTATTGATGTGATTGAATTGAGCAACATTGTTATTTGTCCTTCTATATGTTTTGACATGGTTACCTGCATGCATCATAAATTTAGACTTTTCCTGGATTGATTAATACTAGTATCTTAAGTTTTATATAGAGTATAAACCTTGTAAGGTTCATTTTAGAAGCATCTATCTCTTAACTTTTGTGAACACTTAATTTTATTCGAATAATTAGAAAAATAACAAAAATAAATATAGAATGAAAATGTATATAAAATAACAACAACAATAATAATAATATATAAAAATAAGTAGTTAAGTTTCTGATTGAACCATTCTATTTTAAGTCCATAAATAAAAACGAGAGAAAGAGAAAGATAAAAATTAATAAAAATAAAATTTAAGCTAGCAATTATGACGCAATAATAAAATAAAATAAAAAATTCTATAAATAAAAGGATTTGAACTGATAGCCCTTAACCCAATTTTGTAAAAAAAAAAGAAAGAAAAAAAAAAACATAAACAACGGAAATTTTAAAGAAACTTCTAGGAAGTTACAATAACTTGTAAAGCAAGCTTAAGTTGAAAAACCAGAATGCTTATAAATAGGACAAAAGGAAATTTTTGGACACTTTACGTTTCACACAAACTCTCACCCGTTCTGGCATTTTTGCACTCTCGTCCTCGTTGGATCTTTTGCATTGTTGTTGGGTCATTATCGCCTTGCACAAGTAATAGCATTAGGAGGTATCAAGTTTGTTCTTCTTTTAATGCTCCTTCTTTTAGCATTGTGAAATAAGTAGAATTTGTTCCTCTGTTCTTCGAACTAACTCTGTTAATTTAATAACTTTATGGATTGATCTATGCTCTGTGTAATTGTTTGCCTTAAAGCCTGTAGATCTTGTATGCAAAATCTTTCTCGCATATTATTGCTTTAACAACGCTCACACACACTCGATGTTCATATTCTCACATAATGCAATTTGTCATTCACGATTTACCGTTCTATGCACTTACGCACTAGCATGAATCTTCTCATCCACCTTCATTATTCTGCATACCTCACCTGGAGAAATCCAACAGCAACTAAACTTCGCAAAAATATTAAAAAAGATAAGAATTAAATAGAATTCAAACGAAATCACAAAAGAGGAAGAATCGAAGGCTTCTTCTCTGATGACGGTGTGCATTTTCCAATTTCCCCCTCAATACTCCCTGTGCTTTCGTTGTGAATAAACCAGGATCGACGGTTTCCAAGACTCATCCACCTCTCGCCACCGCCATGGTGCGGACTCATTCAAGCCGCGTTTGCAGGGATTCCGCGCGTCTCCACCGCAAGCCTCCGCGGCATCGTTGGTCGGCGTGACATCAATGTCGCCCTCACACCATGACCGTGAGAACTGAGAAGAGCGGACCTTATTCCCCTTTGTCATTGCCGGAATCAGAGCTTGCGACTTGGGTTCATGTCGCTGTGGCTTGGGAATTCTTTCCTTAGGGCAGTAAAGTGATGCTGACCAAATTTGTCCCTTTGCTTTCTTCGCTGGGCTGCGTTCGGGTAATGGGCTTGGCCCACATCATGCATCTGTTTTTTAAAAAAAAAATGGAAGAGGAACCTTCCCTTTTCGGTAACAGGCTTGACCCACGTGTTTTTTTCTCTTCGTTTTTCTTTGTGTTGTGTCCATTTGTTTTTACCTATATATCCTAGATTTTAGGAATTCGGTTAACAGGCAACTACAAAAAAGACAACATAACTAAATGTTTGTTAACGTAAATACAATGAAGGTTTTTGGCTTTTTTGGTAAAACGTTAATAATTGATATATTCATTTGTTGATAGTAATTAAGGAAAAATGATAATTCTTTTTTTATTTGTTTACCACTAATGTAATAAAAGCTTCCGTATTTTCTCTTGAATATTGTTTTCAATGTGAAATTAATTCATAAGTTATTAACTAATAAATTTTCTTTAAATAATAAAAATAACTAAACTTAATAATTGCCATTTCGGAAACACTTCCTATTTGGACATTATTAATGGGAATCATTTTAGATGCATTTCTTATTTGGTTATCATTTTTTTGAACAAATATTTTAATAAAAACACATAACAAAGGTTTTAATGATAGTCATTTTGGATGCACTTCTTATTTGATTATTATAAAAATTTTAAAAGGTGAAACGATAACTATGTTGAATGCACTTCCTAGTTGGTTATTGTAAAAGCCTTTTAATTTAAAATTCTAAAAAAATTTAAAACAAACTTTTCTTTAATAAAGGCTTTAGTAATATCCATTTTAGATGCACTTCCTATTTGGGTATTGCAAAAACTACATAATGTGTATTGATAACCATTTTGGATGTACTTCTTATTTGGTTATTGAGTAAGTCTTTTCAAATATTAAAAATAAAAAAAAATCAACCAACAAAACGATTTTCTATCCCAAGAACTATGTGAGTCTGAGTTCTTGCACTAGAAGATATGTAGGAGTAGGGGCTCACTCCTGTCAATCTCAAAAATAATAAAATTAATTTCTTTAAAAAAAAAAGTTTCCTTCTTAAATAAAATTCTTTTGATAAATGAATAATAAAATAAATAAAAGTTTGTTAGAGGTAAAATAAATATTTTTAAAACTATCTAATTTTGCATATTTAATCAGGGGTAACCGTATTTATAACGGACGTCGTAGGTGCTAATATCTTTCTTACACGTAATCGACTCCCGAGCCCATTTCTTGGTTCGAGATCATTTCTTTTGGGTTTTTCCATAAGTTTTTTTTAATAAACTATGGTGGTGACTCCTTTGATTTCATTTCTTTTTTCGCCTTCTTGTTGTGACTCCGGTTGCGACAACTTTCAATGTCTCTGTAATCACTAATGACAATGATGCTTCTTAGGCTCGTCTATGGATTAGGGCCTCATACACAAAGAGTAGAAAAAGTTGTGGGGATTGGCTTTCAACCTGGACTAGACCAAGGAAAGGTAAAAAGAGAACATTACTAGTTTCATATTTTTTTTCTTCAATGACTTGTAATTCTTAGATCATGGTAGAAAATTAGTCACAATGATCTATGAATTTGATTTGAAATGGATAATGCAATTATGTCACATTGTTGGTTTCCTTCAGATTGTTAGTGCTTCTCAGGCTGGGGATATCCATTTTCTTGATATAAGAAATCATAGCAGCGCCTATCTTACTATTGAAGCGCATAGGGCTCACTCACGGCTTTAATTGTACATAGACATGCTCCAATTATTGCCAGTGGGTCCACGAAACAACTCACTAAAGTTTTTAGCCTGGAGGGTGATCAACTAGGCACCATTCGATACGATCCTACCCTAATGGCCAAGAAAATTGGTTTTGTAAGCTGCCTCAATTTCCATCCATACCAAGTGTCACTTGCTGCTGGTGCTGCGGATGCATGCGTTTGTAACTATGTCGGAAAACAGTTTCTGCAAATAATGTCATCTTTGTAAATGTGTGTAAATATCATCTCCATAATTATTTTTCATTCCTGTTTTGCGTGCTATTACCACCCTTTCTTAATTTGTAAATTTTCTAGTCAGAATACATAAGCTAGTTTGTTGACAAATGTGGGTGATTGATTCCTGAAATATGATGGGGTATGTCACTCATGATTGTAGTTTTTAAACATGTAATAATTAAATTCACGTTTGTCCAAGCGTGCAATTAAATTTCTATCTCAATCTAAAGCTGCACAATTTTTTGAGCTTTGGATACAGTTTACATCAACATATACATGATCAATTAAAATGAACTAGTCCCATATTAACATACAAGACAGTTCTGATCTAGTTTTTGATGCACTTGAAGCAATCTGTATGCTCCAAAATTAAAATCTTTCACACGTTAAAACTACATGACATTAGCTTTCAACACCTCACTCGTTTCACTCAAAAATGGTTTTTCCAGCCCACATAGTGTGCATTTTAATTCTACTGATCTATATAAAGGATTTTCTGATAGCACAACGATCTTCATTGGCTTGATGTGCGTTGTAATTAGAAACCCAAAACTACATGTTTGCATCACCGCCTGGAAATCACGACACCGCCCATCGATCCTGTGCGAAAAGGCCTCACTGTCAGCGGTTAGGGGTGAACAAACTTTTGTAATGGTAGCCCAGCAGCCAATACCAGCTCTAAAACGGTAACCAAAATTGCACCAAGAAAGGCAATTGAAATTTGAATATATGTAGCTCTAAATCAAGGAATCAATGACGCTATTCAAGGAATAACTTAAATAAAATTGACGTGATCAGAGATGAATATACATTAAGATATAATAAATCTCACAAATCATTGATTCCTTTTGTCTTAATAGTGATTCATAAATGCCAAAGAAACTTTTATCAATATATATTGCATTATAATAGATATCAATGCCAACATTCACAATTCGCAAATTAAACATTCATGTATAATTTAGACCATAATCTGTTCACTACTAAGTAAACTCCAAGAAATCATTCACTGATTGGTAAATCCATATATAATTGCCATAATTGAATGGTTTGAGATATATTGAATTTAATTATTACTTTCACGTTAATTGACATTGAAGCCAATGTAAATCGTGCAAAATGTTGACATTATTACCTTATTATACTATAAGGCATTTTCTTTAAAACATTGGCGGTCAGTTTCGTGAAAAAGCTAAAGATGCCTTTTCAAAATCATACCCGAAAAGAAAATGTCTGGACCATGTTCAAATCCTTTTTTTTTTAAATCTTTAGCGTGAACATCTCAGCAGCAATAAATAATAATAAAAAAATTATCGAACACCAAAACCCCTTACAATGAAATCAATTAAATTGTAGAACAATGACCCCTACATAAGCCATTAGTTATTGATAGAAATCTTTTGAACTGCACAAAAATATTCTTTAGGAACACAACAGTGGGTGTTTTCTGTATTAACACAATAGAAATATGCTAGTGACACACTATTTTGAATACACTCTCTTTTATTGGTTGAAATTTTTTGGAAATTACAAAAAATTGTGAGTCTCACATCTTATTTAATGACCCTCTCTTAATTTTGTAGTTTTTAATAAACTTCAACCAATAATAGAGTGTGTGTTAGGAGCAGTATGTTAGAGAGTATGTTGCTAGTGCTCCTCTAACAAAATAATATCCCAAAAAAAAATTTGGTTCATACAAAGTGGGGGAAAAACAACCATTCAAGAAAACTCTATCTAGGCATCAAACAAAATCTTAATAATCCAACAATGAAGACACTTTGATACTACTTATTGGAAATAATTCCTTAAAAGGAATGCTTTTAATCTTAATCAGAAATCTTTCTACGGAAGCTAAATCATATTAGCATGCATTTAGGATCTACAACATATTGGATTACTAAGGATGGAATAAATACCGAATTCATAGTAATCAATCACCTGAAGTGGAATACGGAAAGGATGATGACGAACAACCAATGAGCAACAAGCACAATAATCGGTGGTTTTATGATTCTTCATCAATCATATCTCTGGAGTTCCTTGATAGGACCTTAGTCTCTCTTCAAATGAGGAGAAGAGAATGAGTTCTGCAATACAGTGTATTGGGAACCATAACCTACTTATAGTGTGTTAGCCTAATAGAGTACTAATTATTCTTTAATGGGCCAACACTGAAATCTACCCATATAAGGCCCATATCAATTAAATCAAGAGTCTAATTAGCTTA
Organism: Spatholobus suberectus; assembly: GCA_004329165.1. Taxonomy (NCBI): domain Eukaryota; kingdom Viridiplantae; phylum Streptophyta; class Magnoliopsida; order Fabales; family Fabaceae; genus Spatholobus; species Spatholobus suberectus. The sequence continues at coordinate 23,729,401 of CM014731.1, forward strand.
CTTAATATCAATTGAATTTGACCATATAAAATTAGCTCCTTTATGATAAATAACTAATACAATTATTAAACGACATCGTCACATATTAAATCATTGGAATATAAAATTCCAACATAAAAATCAAATATAACATTGTTTCCAATTCTCTTAGCTTATTAATTTTGTATACCCAAAGTTTATTTTATTTAATTTTATAAATTTGACTCTGTAATATGTATATGAATGGACTTGGACTTTACTGTTCTCGAAACTGGATAATGCCTTATATATATGCCATCTTTTTTTTCTTTTTTCTTTTAATAATACGATTTGTTGCTTTTCCTTATAGGATGGAACTTCACACTGCATGAATTGAGTGGTTCTTTCTCTATGTTACATTGTCATTGCTGCATGTTTTTTTGTTCTCAAAACTCCTCTAATCGACAATTCTACCAGATGGAAGACAAAATTGTAGTCAAAAGGCTCTCAAAATTTTCTGGTCAAGGTTCAGAGAGGAGTTCAATAGTGAATTGATGTTTATAGCTAAATTGCAACATTGCAACCTTCTAAGACTTTTGGCATGCTGCTTGGAGGAAAATGAAGAGATACTTGTATATGAGTATTTTCCAAACGCAAGTCTCGACTTTCACCTACTTGGTATGTTTTCAGTTTTCACATAACTTCAATGCTACAACGAACGGCAGTGTTGCTCTTACTGCAATTTTACTTCTTCATTTTTGAGTTCAAAATTAGTCTTGGTTAATAAGTCAAGGGGTGCTACTAGGGACTTTAAAGTAGTTGTCCTAGCATGTATATGGTATTCTTGAGTTTAAGAATAAGAGCAGCAGAACATGATCATAATACCCAAAATTGTTTTGACACTTTCCCTGATTTGACGAATTTTGGAACCGCCCGGTTGAACCGATTCCACCGCGGATGCCATAAAAATTAATAAGGTATGCTTCCAAGGTTTTGGGGTTGTGTTTTCACTTGGATATTAAGCATAATTGTAGTTCTTTCTAGTGTAATTTGAAATTTTAATTCTGTTGGAAACATTGCAGATCTTATAACTCTCCGATTTTTCTCTTTGTTGCAATTTGGCATGATTTAGAATGATATGTTCCTTTTATTGCCGCATGAGGACTTGACATGTAGGAAGCTAACTCCCTCTATTGCTGCATCAGATATCTCAGTCTCAAGGTCATGCCCCCTAGATCCTTGACAAATGCTGCCTAGTCATCATCTTGCTTTGATAAAGTCCAGGTAGAAAAGCAATTTTGTTACTAAACAGGGCACATAGTCACTGCAATTGCAGGGTTCTGACCTATTACATAGGATATTTGGTATATGTATGTTCAGTTTTTGTGTATGCATTCGTAGATGTGTGTTTGGTGTAAGAACACTTCAATGTGTAATTTGAGGGTTGAATTTGTACTATTCAAGAGCTGATGTTTATCTAATTCTATGGGTAAAATGTTAGAGTACTTCTTGTACTTTCTTGTAATAAAATCTTCTGTCGTTAATAAAAAAAAATAAAGAGATCTTCATTTTGTCGTTAATCGAAGGAACTGATCATGAAGCACTTCAAGTAATGCATTTTATTTTGGCTAAAAAGAGAGTAACTTATTTTATTGTATTTTACAAAATGGATTTGCTCATGATTTTACACAATTTAAAAGTTCTTTTTGATGCTTTTTTATATTTATTTGTAGTTGTTTTTGGCTTTATAGACAAAGTCACTACTCAGTCTATATACCTAAAAAATATATATATATATATTTTTAAGTTGTGACTCCAAAAATGGCACTTGTTTATGTAACAATTTTGCCTCCGCATTGATCTAGACGATAACATGTCTTAGTTTGCGACAAATATTCTAAACGATTTTATTGCATGACTTCTGATATTTTAAAGGTATTTTTTTTAATAAGCTAAAAGAATGAATAAAAAAAAAGTTAATCTTGCAAAGATATGCTAAAGATCAGCAAAAGTCTACATACAAAGTAAATTGGCTGCATAATATATCAGCATGTAGCCCGTGAAATGAAAGATCATGACCAAAATCTAAATTGACAAGTTGTAGCCTAACAAAATTGCTCTAAACCAGAACAAAACTACAGCACATACAATATTGGTGTAAACGTTGAATGTAGACAATAAACCAGGAAATATCCAAGACAAATTGAACAATGTATATGCAGTACATTAGACAAATGCATGCCACAACTAGGAAAAATTATGCAACTGACCTTGGAAGATGCCTTTGAATTGCAGAGATTGTTACTACTTAATAGACAACCACCAAACCAACATTTCTTGAAGACAAAATCCAAACCAAACCATATAAAAGTGGCGGGATAATGTGGCACAACAGACATCAACCTAAACAGCAACTCTTGGCACTGAACTGTTAAGGTGAAACTTAATGAAAGTAACAACTCTAGATTAATAGAGTGATTAAGAAGAAGGACATAATCACACTTGCAAGCTTAACAGAATTTATGGCTGCAAATCCAAGACGTGTGCACTCAACATGGTGGATGGTGACTCTTTGTAGCATTTTCAGCTCAAAGCAAATACACAATAACAGTTAAAAGTGAACACTCAGCTAAATCATACAACTTCTTATAAGGCCACAAATCTATAATGAATAGTATATCAAAACTATATATAAAAATAATAATTAAAAAGACATGCATTTAGCATACAAATGAAACTGTGAGAAATAAAAAAATTAAAAAGATCCTCATTTTGTCTTTTTTTTAGCCTTCTATTACAAATTCAATCTCAGGGAGATGAATCACCTGGATTAATAATGTTGAGATCTCTAAATATAAGGAAGAACTAATATACAATAAAGATAAATAAAGGTAGTTGAAATTATCATCAAGCTATGATTATAGCTGTATCATTGTTTCAAAAGAAAATTTTGCAGTACCATGAGAGCATTAGAATAGTGGACCTTGAATTTAAAAATATGTACAATATCTAATATAACCACAAGTCCACAACATATGCAAGTTTTGACAGCAAATGAGATGTTGGACAACAAGCAATAATTGGGAGCCCAAGATGAAAACCAAACCCTGTCTATTCTAACTAAAATCAAGCCCAAGATTTAATTTAATTTGGTCCATGATCTGAATAAAAATTATTTGGGAGCTCCTTTAATTCATCATACCCAATGTTACATATGTCATTCCTACGGCCAAATTCATCACTTCATCAAAATAATGTTTCATCTCGTTAATAATCATAAGTAGTGCCACTATGAATGCGTAGTCCACGGTGGGATGGACCAAGACATTGAAGCCGCCATTATTCGCCATCTACAAAAAGAGAGAAAGAAACAGATACACTGTAGTAATTACATTCAATCCATTCAGGATTAAAAAGGCAGTGAAATTGGTGTGTATTGTGTGTGTGTGTGTGTGTATATATAAAAACACAACATAAAACATACCGAAGCAACAATTGTAGGAGATTCACCAGCATAAATAGTGCAAAAGCTTTTATCTCTACAAACATTGACTCTAAAGTCACAGAAACTTTCATTTCTGTTGTTAGCAAGGAAGACTTCTAATTTAATCATCCCACTCTGGATCATTGACGACCTCTTCACCGAAAAGAGCAACTCAGAGCGATCACTGCTTTTACCCTTGAAAACTTGGCATCGCCCGTGTAATGTCATATTCTACATAAATAAAAATTAAGAATAATAAGAATATGGTTAATTTAGTAGCTAAAATGAATTTTAATGAAAAGTTTTGCATGGGAATATTGGATTAATTAAGCTAACTAGTTGAAAGAAAGAAATCGATGAGTGTAAGAACTAAGAAGCCTCTGGAGCCAAACCTTCTTGTATAAAAATGATTAATTAATTAGTATCTAAAATGAAAATTTTAACGAAATTTTTTGCTAGGAATATTGAATTAATTAAGCTAACTAGTTAAAAGAAGGAAATCGATCATGAGTGTAAGATGCCTTAGTAGCCAAACCTTCTTGTATAGAGTGACGATGGGGTTTCCTCTATAATCACATAAGACACGACGGTCGTGAAGTGTGAATAAAGTATCTTTAATGTAAAAGATACAGTTATTCTTTCCGTCGTAAGTGGCACCTTTTTCTGTGTTAATTTGCAGATTGACATAATAAGGAGCACAGTAGCAAGGGTCGATAATTGAGAACTGATTTGTCATTGGAGAGGGAGGTGCGTTGTGGAAGGAGACGGAGTCTTTTGTGGTGTATATGCTAATTTATAGAGCATGCCAAGTAGGAGCACAGTTGCGATTAGGATTTTCAAGTTATGCTGTAGTTGGGTATGCAGGGTTGGGTAAATTTGATGCAGGTAAGAGAAGACAGTAGGGGCAGATTTTCTTAAGTAAACTTGATGTTTGATGCAGTTGGATATTTATGCGGTGGTTTCTATCAAAGGATGCATGATGGGGATGTGTAATTTTGATGTTGGGTAAATTTAGGCGGAGAATATTCAATGATGTAAAAGTGACTAATTCTCTATGTAGTAACTCAGCTTTTTTTATTGGGTTCTTAAATAGGCCTACTAGTACATTTCACTCATTTTTACTTCTTTTAACTTATGCATCCAATCTCTCCAATTCAGTATTTTCAAAAAAATTACTAAATAGGTCTCATAAATAATTATAAATATTTTTATCTTTTATCAATATTAATTATTATCAACTATTTTATTATTATCGTTTGATAAAAATACACTAGTGAACCCACATATCAACTTTAGCACAAGTGCTTGTATAATCACCTGGTGCTTAAACTGTGTCAAAAAAACTTGAACTTCAACGGTGAATTTCTAATAAGCACGATCTTATACGGAAGCACTCGAGAAAGAACTCTGCTGCAAATGCTCTAACACGGCTCTACTCTTTCCAACCCCAGTCATGTCTATCCTGTAATCACATTACTCCTTCATTCCAGATTAGAATATATAGAATCTGACTCGGTAAATGCATAGCATAGCTGTTAAATAATGACTTAGCACTACTACGATTGTTTGCATTCATAGTTTTAGCGGAGCTTTAGACGACAAAATTATTAATACATGGATATATAATCTACATTCCACAAATTTAGTTAATGATTACCAGAGAGTCACCTATACATTGTAGCGACCTTAGACATTATTAGTCGGTAGAAGAGAAATAGAACGGAGAAAAAAGAAATATGTGAAAAATAAAAAAATGTGAGTTTGGTAAGAAAGAAATGAGAGAAAAGAAAAAAAAAATGTGTGAAATCCATTAATTATTTTATTTTATTTTTATTTATTTTTATTTACTTATTTTTTTTTTTTTTACTTTCTATTTATTTTTCTTAAACCAAATAAATTTATTTCTATTTTATTTTTTTATCTATTTTTTTATTTTTACTCACCTTATTTTTTATCTATTTTTTTTCTTTTTTTACCAAACAAACTCTTAGAAATTAGAATTCTACAACGTTTAAGCATATGGTCGGACGCACAATGAATGACAACAGTGGTGGGCTCCATTGTGTTGAATGATATAAAGGTGTTGCTCCCCTTCATTAACTTCTTGCAGTACTGAAACACTCAAAGAGGAAACAAACAACGTGCAGCCCGTAAGTGTTTCAGAGATTCTTTACCTTTCCTTTTGCTTTTCCATTAACCTCTATTTGCATGACCCTAGTCTGTTATAAGAAAACTTGGTTATCTATACAAGAAAACTTGTTTATTTAAGAAAACTTGGTCCTTTCTACGTGGCAGAAGCTGGGAAATCTATATAAGAAAACTTGGTCCTTTCTAGAACACGTGGCTGAAGTTGGAAAAAAAATTTCCCGCTCAAACTCCTATTCCCTTTCCGTTTCCAGCTTTTATTTATTTATTTTTTCTTTTCTTAAATTGTAGTTTTTTCCTCTCTTATCAGCCACGTGTCAGCTTCTCCTATTATTTTTTCCCGCTCATTCTCACCCAGCTGGGTGGGAGGACACGTTTCACACACAGAAGTGGATCCTCTCTTGCAATATATGTTTCCAACTCTCTCCAACCTTATTTTCAACCCTTGAATGTGTAGAAGGAATGTGATTAAAAGTTGAAAAGTTATAATAAGCAAAAACTATTGTTACTGTGCCTGGACTATGTGTATGTGTATGTGTATATATATATATATATATATATATATATATATGGTGGCGTCTAGGGTGAAGCAGGAAAGTGAGTGTCTCACTGGTGAGGTACTAAGTTGACCGGCTGTAGGAGGTTTTTTACTAGAAAATAAATTATAAAAAATTTAAAACTTAATTTAATAATATATTTATAATTAGCGCAAAACGACGCCGCAATGTTTATACGGTGACCCCCTCGCTCGAACGGACTAAAAACAAAATACACCATGTTCATGAGGCCTTTGCCGTCGGTCATCACCGTGACCCAACCACGATCGCCAATTCGCTGCTGGTGTCGGAAGCTGCCTCCGTGGCGAAGATTCCGACGAGCATCTCGAATCCGATTGATCCTGCGCCTCCGATCAGTGTGTCGGCGCGCAGGGAGGATTGTCGAGAACCATGATGGAGGTGGAGATGCTAACGAGGACGGTTCCTCACATGATTCGCGAGGCAAGGTTTCCGTTTTGTTCGATCTAGCTCGGCAAAGGTTCGAGAGGATCCAGAACCTGCGCCGAGACTCCTCTTCATTCTCTGCTTTCGATTCCAATTTTGAATGTCCAAATCGACCATCATCAACAATTCTAAGGATACGGAGGGCAACCAAACCAAATCAAAATGGAATCGGCATCATCGACTCTGCTATTGTTGCTCTTCTACTTTTTGGTTCATTTTCTTTCTACCTTGCCTTTGCTAGCTACTCACAGTTAAAAATTGTGTGTGATGATGGTTATTTTATTTTTGTTTGTGCTTTCGGTGGTGAGTTTACATCTTCAAACCAAGAGCGGTTTCAACACTACAAGGTAAGCCCGTGTTGCCTTACTTCTGTTATGTAACGAGAATGTGGTTTGCTGTGTTGGATTTTGATTATTTGGAGATGTTGCTTTTGAATTTTGGTATATGTAGGATTTTTGGATGTTGAACCTGAAAATGAATCAGTGGGAGCAGCTTAAGTTGAAAGGGTGCTCGAGTCCACGCTCAGGACATCAAATGGTATATTCAAGTACATGCGAAGTGATGCACTCATTGATTTACTAGTAAGGGTGTCAGATTATTGAATATTTAATCAAACAGGTTTTTGGTATGGTCGTTTCTGAAAATGCATGCTATTTTGTTCCATTTCGTATGATTGTTTGGATTGCATTGCAAAGTCCCTAAGATAAATTCAAGCCAACGTTGGCAAGGATTCTTCTACTTGTGTCATTGTCGGAACCCACGGCTACATTGCTCCTGGTTAGTAATATTTATCATTGGATGCTAATTGCTAGATTGATAGTCGTTAATTATATGATGTATTATTTATTATTATGTATGTTTATTAATGTATGGATGTTGTTTGAATTAGTGCAAAATATGGCTACACTTACAAAGTGAATGAGAAGAGTGATGTGTATTGTTTTTGGAGTGGTCTTGTTGGAGTTGGTAATTGGTAAAAGGCCAATTGAACCAGAATTTGGGGAAAATAAGGACATAGTGAGCTGGGTTCATAACAAGGCACGGAGCAAAGAGGGGCTTAGGTGTGCGGTGGACACAAGAATTCCAGAGATGTATAAAGAGGAAGCTTGCAAGGTGTTGAGAACAGTAGTTTTGTGCACGTGCTTATGTGAAATTTTCTTCCTGTTGCTACGTTTAGGAACCTGCTTGTGATATCATAGTTATGAATCTTTATTTTATTAGTTAATCTCTGCAAGTGTTGGTGTGTTGATTTTTGTCACTGGATCATTCGCAGGTGTGCGAGGGGTTGCCAAGTCCATTAGCAAGTGTTGGTGTGCTAGATTTTTACGTCTGTGACCTTTGTGGAGAGAGTTATTTGTTGTAACTGATATTGGAGTAGCCTGTACACTTGATATATATAGTAAAGAAAAAAAAAAGTCCATTTGAGCTAAGGACTAGATGTAGGTGCAATATGGTCTTCATTTGATCGCGTTGTACTGAATGTTGTAAATTACTTCAATTGAAGTTGTGATAAATTTAATATACATTTGAGTAAATTGAAGTTGTACTGAATGCTGTAAATTACTTCAATATGGCATCATGAATGAAGTTAAAATTGTACACAAGAATGGAATGTAATTTAAAAAAACTATGATGCCAAAAAATTGAAAAAATGGTACTAGCAGTATGTGTTTTGAAAGTTAACGCTTTACATACCTTATAAGTTCTAATCCATAATCTATAAATCACACATATTTGAAAAGAAAAGTAATTTTCAAATATAAACTTGAAACTTTAATAAAATGCTTCAATCCTTTATATAGCTACTCTTTTTTTTAATTGTTACTCTTTAAATAGATATCTAAATGCACCGCAAAACATCGCCATTGTGCAATTATGGATGCCTTGTGGCATATAAGACCGAAAAACTCGCAATGTAAATAAAAAAGGAAGTACCCAAAACTCTACCTTAAAAAATGTAGATCAAACTAGGTAGTGGTTTCTTATAGATGGACTATAGTAGGAGAAGGAAACAATTTTCTGTTATTCTCATAGTGGTGTTAGTTTTTTTGTTATGCAATGAGCGCAATTTGAAAGGATTGAGATATATGATTATTGTTCCTATGGTCACGGGGTACATTTTGAATACATGCAGGTTATGCAGAGCGATGGGAGGAGCAAAGTAGACATCTTTACAGCAATTGCAAGGTTATTGTTTCAAAAGCAAGAAATTAACACACTGAATTCATAATGAATTACTGATATGATCTGGTTTATAGACCAGATTTGAGTACAAAACACCAGTAGGCACAGGGTTTCTCCCTAATAAGAGTCTCCTCCTTCAACAGAAACGCAAATTGAATATCTTATAAATTCTCTTTACCGTGTATACAAAATTCTCAAATCTCTTTATATGACAGATGTCTTTATATTCTCAAATGACAATATGGTTATTTCCATGACTTTGACAAGTTCACCTTCATTCAATGAACTCATCACTCACCTACATGGGGTGGAACACTTCATCAAAATTGTCAAACCAAACCCCCTAACCCTGCAAAAATACCACTCCAGCCTCACTACAAAATATACACACTCAAACTCATTGCTACAAACCAATCAAATATATTCACAATCACAAGTTTTCCAACCATTATGTCAAACTTAGTCATAACATAAATTAATTATAAAAAATATTCAACCATACATAACATCACAATTCATACTAGCTACAGAACACAATAGGGGTACATAGGCTAACTACCTTCAAAATGTGCCATAAAAAAAATAATATATATGATTGAAAATTAAGCTACCCTCCAAAGATCATACCTTTTGTCTTCAAACTACAGTACGACCTCAACGTTGTTCAAAGGCTTGAAAGGAGAAACGTATTTAGACTTGCCATTCAATCTCTGTTTTCATGTACGATTTCTCATGTCTGAATCGGCCGTCATCGACTAATCTTTCCAATGCGGAGGGCAACCAAACCAAAGCAAAATTGAATCAGCCATCGTCGACTCTACTACTGTTGCTGTTCTACTCATTCCTTCATTTTCTTACTGCATTGCGTCACTATCGCCCTCTCCTATAATTTGAATTTCACAAATCATTTTCTTTCTTTATGAGCGCTCACAAAAGGGTTTCTCACCCATTCACAAAACTATTTTCCATATCCACCAATAATTCATTGGTCATCTACGCAGGGTTTCCGCTGTGCTAGGGTTTCCACTCTCCAAAATGTGTCGACTAAAATTTTCAAGTGTTTCGAAATGATATATATAAATATCTATATATATATATATATATATATATATATATATATATTGGGTAAAATTTCGAATTGATATTATTATACAGGAATTAAATTGGAAAACGTTACAAAATTAGTATTCGGTAACCAGTAAACAATCTCATCCGTTAAATTTTTTATTAATATATCCAACGGTGTTTTTTAATGACTCACCCATGTACCACTTAACAAGGTACTTCACCCTAGATGCCACCATATATATATATAAAGAAAACTTGGTATTTTCTAGCCTATATATATATAGGGAAAAAATTTTCCTACTCAAACTTCTTTTTTCTTTTGTTTCCAGCTTTTATTTATTTATTTCTGAAATTTTAGTTGTTTCTTGTTTTCACATGCTCTTTCCTCTTTTATCAACCACGTGTTAGCTTCTCCTATTATTTTTTCCCGCTCATTCTCACACAGTTGGGTGGGAGGACACGTTTCACACACAGAAGTGAATCCTCTCTTGCAATGTATGTTTCCAACTCTCTCCAACCTTATTTTCCATCCTTGAATGGGTTGAAGGGATGTGATTAAAAGTTGAAAAGTTATACCCAAGTGATCGATAGGAAAAAGCTATTACTCTTGTGCCTGGACTACTTTCGAATTAAACACGTGCACACACACACACACACACACACACATACAATTGTGCGTTTATAAATATTTTTAAATATATATATTATATTTTATATTTTAAATTTACGATAAATAATTATATTTTTTAAAAAAATTCTTTTACATTAACAATACATATCTATTAAACTCAATTGTTAAATCAAATTAAATTTGAAATTAAAATTAAAAAATTAAATCAAATGCTCAAAATATAAAATTAAAATAAGACATGTAACTTAACAAGAGTGAGAACAATTCTTAAGAACGTTCTTATTCAAGAAAATTTTTTAGGAGTTATTCTTAGTTTTGTTAAGCCACATTATTATCCGAATCCTATAATTAAGTATTTAAGTTTTTATTCTTTCAAATATATATATATATATATATATTTGAATTCTCATTCTTAAATAAGAGCATTTTTTGGAACTATTATTGAATGAGAATGGTTTCAGGGATTATTCTCATTCTCGTTAAGTCACTAGTCTTATTCTAATCCTACATATTGAGCATTTAATTTATTTTTTAATTTTTTATTCCTTTCAAATATGTTCTTAATTTTAATTTCAAATTTAATTTAATTTAACAATTATCTCAAAAAATTTCTTTCTCAATCATCTCAAACTACTTTCCTTTTATCTTTATTACTTGATTTTCTTAACTATTTATCTCTTTCAATTAATTTATTTATCTTTATTTTTGAATTGTGTTTCAATAATTTTTTAAAATAATTTGTCAATAATTTAAAATAATCTCGTATCATAATATAAATTATTTGTTGTAAATCTAAAATATAATTTATATATTTAAATATTTATTTATATATTATGAATTTAATTATAATAGAATTAAGAAAAAAAGGATTTGTATTGATAGTATAAAGATTTTTTATACCGTTATCTAATCACAAACCACTATATATAGTAAGTTGTTAACTTTGATAATAATAATCTTAAAAGTCATGTGAAAACTGATTTATAATTTGTTGATAGTATAAAATCTCTGATGCAATATAAAATTAAGATTAACATACACTTAAATAATATATTTATTTTTTCTCTTTATTTTTCTTTGTCATATCAATTATTTTATACACTTCTTTTCCTTCTCTTTTTGTTTAGGTAAAATACTTCAGAGGCAAAGGAACATAATAAGACAAATAAGGAAGAGGGGAAAAATTGAAGTTTTATTCTTGTCTTTGTACAATATGTTAATTTGTTACTAATATTTGTAGGCCAGACCATATCAATTGTGACAATGACATCCTTCGTGCAAAATAGAAAATTATTGATAAAAAATTACATATAAAAGCTTTATCATCTTTAACTTTGCTGTCAAAAGGAAGTAGAATAAAATTGAAAATACTAAAATTGCTATACAATATTCATAACCAATACTTTCTAACCAATCTAGTGCAACAAAAATTGACTACCGTTCAGCTGAAACCCGTTATTAGTGTCTACCATTTGTATAGTTTTTAAAATTGGTAGCACGCTTCTTACACCTTATTAAATTTCCCTAACAATAAGTAGAGCTATAGCAAACAAACAAAAAGAATGAGTAAACAACTACATTAGTTCCTGAAAGTAGAAGACATTATCATATTAGTCCCTGAATTAAAGGAAATTAAAAAAAGGTCCCTGGACTGGTAAATAAGTCCCTAAATTTAACTATTTACTGTGATTTTAGTCTCTAAATATATTTAATATTATCACTTTAGTCACACATTTTTTTGAATTTTGGACTAATATGATTGTTAATTTACACTTTCAAGAACTTTTTTTTAATTTCTTTCAATTCAGAGACTAATGTGATAGCGTCTTCCAATTTTAAGGACTAAAATGACTGTTTATTCAAAGAAATTAAAACACATATCACAACTATTTTGTTTCTATTTTTAAAATATAGAAAAGAAATAACATGATATAAAATAAAATAAAATTTTAAATAAAAATATTTTAAATTATAGTAAAATTACATATTTTAAAGAAAGGATGATATAATATAAAATTATCTCTTATAAGTTTAGACAATAATATTTTAAATTTAAGTCAACGAGGATTTATTGAGTAAATTCTCTATGAAATATTATTTATATAAATTTAAATTAATTAATAATAATTTATTTAAAACAATATTTAAGAGTAAAAATTAAGAGATAAATTATTATTATTATATTAATTTATATGTGTTATATTAATATACATTAAAATATATCTACATTTTAAAATATATTTTATAAAATAATTTTTAAATGATAAAAAATAATAATTTTTTTAATGTATATTTTAATACACACACACACACACACACACAAATATATATATATATATATATATATATATATATATATATATATATGTATATATATGTATATATATATATATAAGAGAGAGAGAGAGTCAAGTGAAAAGTCACACATTTAACAAATTTATATTCTATTTATTAAATTTAGAAAATATATTATATTTAATAAATATAATATTTAATGCTATTTGAAGAAAAATGTTTATTTGTAAATTTATATAAATATTACATTAATAACATTAAATACTATATTAATACCTATGTTAAAGTGTAATATATATATATATATAATTTAAATGCAAGTATATATATTATCTACATATGAGTATGTGATTAATTTTAAATTTTATCCTCGCAAACTTTGTAAACTCTGAATGAACTCTGCAATCAATAAACTTCTTTTGAAGGAGCTAGGACCTTAAACAACATTTCCTTTCCAATTAAATATGGAGTGTGACTAATCCAAGTCTTTTCATCCATTACGTTTTAAAGCATTGGATATTTGTTCTATTTTTAATTTTATATACTCTTTTTATCTTCATATAACATTTCGGTATTATGGAAGTATCGGCATTTGAAACATTAAAAAAGTATAGAAGAGTATATAAGATAAATCTTGGATTAAGGTGCGGTAAGTTTGGATTAGTAGGTGAAAACACATGGAAAGTGTCATGTTAAACCATGAACTGAAAAAAGCTTTGATTTGATAGATAGTACCATTTTAAATAATTTTTTGTGGCTAAGAATCTAATTGTCTTGTTGAAGGTTGAATTTGGTCAAAATTTAGCGTGAGGGAAGTTTGGCAGAGATGGTGTGAGTCATTTCCAACTGATGGTTCTAAGGCTGTCGATGCTATAACTGTGTTCACTGGAGTAAGTATAATTCTTATTAACATTGTTCATATATTTGACATGGTTCATTCTCACAGCACCTTGGTTTCCGTATAAAACCTAAGCTTGGCTGAAAATAATTATGGTTACTACTATAATCATACAAAGACAATATTTATAAATTATAGGCCATATGATGGCTTTCTTTGTTATGCACTTTAGCATAAAAAAAAAATTGTATTAAGTTGCATAGTTTGTTCATTTAAAATTCAGTTGTATACTATTTGCTATGATTAGAAAACTTGTCTTGAGTGATCTGATTATGATTAAATCCTTTTGTAAATGAAGGTTCCTAGTATCTATGTCCGATTGATACAGGGTTATCATGCAATGGATCCTGAGCTACAAGCTGCTTCAGCATCTGCTGCAAAGAACTTACTTCTTATGGTACATAAGAGGCACTGTGACATGCATCAAACAATTTTATCTCTTAAAAGAAGATAAATGGAAAGTTGTTTCTTGAATTTCTAAAAATAAAAGATTCTTCTTGAATTTTTGATTTGACTGAATCAGTATGTTACTTAGTGGTGTGGTAATTTACTATGCATGGACACACCTGCAATTTATGTTGTGTGTTCTCCTGCAATTGTGCTTGCTTAGTGCTGACTACTAATTCTATCTGAGAAATATGATATATTATCATGTTATCATTTAGATGTGTGGGTCCTCGGTGCTTCCTCAACCTGTTATGCAAGAATGAGAAGCCATCACTAGGCATCGCTTATTGGAACGATATGGCATGACAGAAGTAAGTAAACTTTAGTTTAAGTCCAACTTTGTAGGGAATCATATATGTATTTTACTACTTTTCTTATTAAATTTATAACAATTTTTTAGATGAATCTTATGTTATTATGTTAATATTTCTTGTTTGCTATGGCATTGTCGAATCCATTGAAAGGTGAGCGCAAGCCAGGAACTGTTGGCAAGCCATTTCCTAAATTGCTGATAGCTAGGACATTTGGTTTTGCCTAGATTGCTAGGACATGAAAACTTTGAATATAAAAACATTAAAGCTCAAGCAATAACTAAATATAAATATATCATAAAAAGGTATTACAAACTCTTGGCACATGATGTCGTACATTACTTAAGAGAAAAAATATAAAAAAACATAAACTAAACTCCCGTGCAATGGGATATACAAAACTCAACATCTTCTCTACAAGCGGCTCCAAGCTCCTCCACAAGGATTTCCACCTGCTTAACCTAAAAAAGATAATAATTGAAGGGAGTAAGACAAAATTGTCTTAGTGAGTGCTATGAGAACTCTAGGGATAAATTGACTCTTTTATCCTAGACTCCTTTACCTCAAGTGATCTTACCTCTTTATGAACTCCTAAACCGATACCTTTTGAGTACTCATACTCATTACTGCACCCAACTTAGGGCTTAGTACTTTTAATGGGCCTGAACCCGAGGTCTTTTGACCCATACTGATCTCTCACATTGGACAACTATCTCCTCATCACTTGGATGAGAACTCCACCCTTTCTATTATTTTCTGGACATTCTACTTCCTATGACACTTGGTGAGGACTTACTTTTCCTTGTCTTTATCTTTACTCACCCTTTCAGGCTTTTATACATGAATTCTCTGAGGTAGACCCTTTGCATAACCATTGGGTGGCTGTTATCATAAACTTTGCCCCCATTAAGCACATAGGTTCCCTCGATTCGGCTTAACTTAAATCACATATGACTAGGCATACACATCATCATATACCCAATAGGGGAATCATACAAGCCTCAAATAAGCATTCACGTCATACATTCCATTGTCCTATTTCTATTTCGTTATGGTTCTAGTTAGCTTTATTATTATCTTTCCACTGAACTATCGTCGTCTCATTTGGCTGAGCCCTTAGCTATCAAGAGGTGTCCCTGTTGCCTTCAACCTTTAGTTAGATCACCAGTCCAAATGGTTGCACTAACTTCTATTATTAAAGTCACACCAACTCTAGACTAGCATCAAGAGTGGGTGGCATCAAAGCATGAATCTTATCTATCACACCCTCAGGAATTAATTCATTGAGGTTCTCCACCGTCCACTCTCCTTATGAATTCATGTATTCCACCACTGATTTTTGAAGTTTAGTTTCAGGAATATTACCAGTGCTAAGATTGATAAGCAGATTCAAACTAGGAATCCATATATTATTCTAAAAATTGACAGAGGTACCATTGCCTATCTTCCAAATAAGATTTTCATTAAATTTCTCCCAAGAACCACATAAACCCCTACCTAATCGAATGGGCCTCCACAACCCTTAATCCACCACAAATGATATCATTTGAAATAATATTTCTATACATAGAACAAAGAGATATGGGGAGATAGGATCCCTTTGCCAGATACCTTTGGAAGGCTTAAACTCATCTAAGGCTTCACCATTCCAAAGGACTCTCACAGAAGCAAAAGAAATGCAATGCCAAATAAGATTGATAATCTTTGTACGAAAACTAATATCCTTTAGAGTCTCCTTTACCAAACTACATTTAAGTCTATCATAAGCTTTCTTTAGATCAATTTTAATTGCCATCCAACTCGTAGTTCCTCTTTTCCTCTGCATGGAATGAAAAACTTCTTGGGCCACAAAGATGTTATCCCTACTTTGACAGTGAAGGACAAAGCTAGATCGACAAGGATCCACCAACTGTCCTATCAACGATCGAATCCTTTATGCCACAATTTTAGTAACCACCTTATATACAACGTTGCATAAATTAATAAGACGAAAGTCTTTCACCAACCTCACTTCCTTTTTCTTAGGAATCAAAGTGATAAAGGTTTTGTTAATCTCCTTAATACGTTCTGGCTCCTCAAAGATACCTTGAACAAGATTGATCACAAACATCTTTCCTTACCACCTTCCACTAATTTTGAAAGAAAAGAGCTTGAAAACCATTCGCCCTTGGTGCCTTAAAACTCCCTATATGAGCCACAACATGAAAAATTTATTCTCTAGTAATATGCCTATCCAATTCAACTTTCCAATCATCCTGGAGCTCTGGAAAAGAATTTGATAGCTCAAAAGGATGGTAAAAACCATCGTCCTGATAAAGCTTCTTATAGAAACCAAACACCATCTCCTCCAACAACCCAGGATCACTCACTCAATTATTATTATCACCCACGAGAATCTCTATCTTATTCTTCCTTCTCCTTATGGTTGTCACACCATGCAAATATTTGGTATTGCAATCCCTATACTCAAGCCATTTAGCTTTAGACTTCTAGAACTAGAAAATCTCTTCCTCTACAAGCACCTGTTCATAATCCTTCCAAGTCTGCTTATATTGAATCTCCAACATGCAATCATAAATAAGAAATCCTTCTTTATTGATCTAATTGTTCAAGCCTCCACAGAAGAGAATTTTTCTTATAGATTCAACCAAAAACATCTCTATTCCAACTCTTCAAATCATTACTAATCTTAGCAATCTTACCATTCCAAGACATAACTACTACTTCTCCCCCAACAATTACTAATGAAAGAGGGAAAATTTGTGTGAGTCACCCAAGTTGCCTCAAATCTAAAGGGTCTTCTATACTGGTTTTTAGGCACCCGATTCTTCAGTCTAAGTAACAATGGACAATGATTAGATTTGAGCCAACCCATATGAATAACAACATCCTCCTGAAACCTTAATCTCTAGGTTAGATTAATCAGACAACAAACCAATCTATCCCATAATCTACCATTCTTCTACGTTACTATATCCCTCTGAAAGCCATGTCATTTAGGCTAACTTCCTGAAGAACACTCTAAAGGCCTCCATGTCTCAATGGAAATGATTTTGACTACCTCTAATTCTCTGATGATAAGAAAGAGTACAGTTAAAATCACCCATTAGAGCCCAATGTCCTAAGAATGTCTCCGCAATCTCCTTCAAGTCATCCCAAAGGGCCTAATCACAGTGCGGAGAACACCTTTTTAAATATGTTAAAAATGACTTTTTAAACCAGTTGATGAACCGATTTAGATACAGCCGATATAAAAAATGGGAACTTTTTAAATTGGATGTTAAATTGATTTAAAAAAGTATTTTCAACTCGATTATTTCATAACTGAATTAAAAGAGGGCTACCAATCTGCAATCAAACATCACAGCACTATAGCTCAACTAACTTTCCCATTTACGACTCATCAATTCATTTTCTACAAATAAGATCAAGCTTTCCCACTCCCGATTCATAATCCTAAATGCTAAACTTTGTAAGCAAACTTCAGAACTAAAAGCAAAATCATCACAAATCTAACCAGATCCAAATGAGATCCAACAAATTCACAAAACAAAAAAGACATAGCGACTTAAGCCTTCTTAAGATGCATCGTGGGGCCCACTTCAAGTGTCTTAAGCCCATTTGCCACCCTATCCACTTCACAAATAGCTCCTCCAACATATCCAAAAATAATGACACCATCCAATATACGTTGCTCCTTAGTCTTTAACGATTGTTGATTGGCTCCCAATAATTGCCAAATCCGAAACTTCTCCCACTAGGGAAGGGCAAAAAATTCACGCTCGCGAATATCTGCGAATAAAATTTGCCACAGGTAAAAAATATGTACTTTAAATGGGTACCCACAGATATTCTAAATGGGTATATCCACTACCCATTTATTAACGGGGCGGGTACGAGTATCATGATACCTATACCCGCAGATATCCACTACCTATAATTATATATTTACTTAAATACCCTTATATATTAATATAAATAAAATTATATAAAATTTACCGAAAATTTTTAAACCGATTGTTCATTATAGAAAAAATCTTATACAATTATATTAGGAGAGAAAAGGAACATAAATTTGTGGGCTTTTCAATTATTTTTTTTGGAAAAATTGAAAGAATAATTAAAATTTATGTTCAAAGTAATTATTTTAAACAATAACTCTTTAATTTATGAATTTAAATTTATAAATTCAAAGTGATATTTACAACACTTTATGATTGTCTACAACACACAAAATAAATTTTTTATTTTTTTTAATTTATTTTTTAGAAAGTATCCGTAGATATCCATGGATACCTGCACGGGTAATGGGGCAGGCGTGGGTACGAGTTTTATCTAGTAGGGCAGGTAGCGGGTAGCTACTACCCGTGCCTGCCCCGCCCCGTTGACATCCGCAGCTCCCACATTTGCTGCAGTGCTAGTATCCGCTACCAGGACATTAAATCTAGACCCCACTGCGCCTTTAACACTAGTATTATTTGATAATTTTTGAATACTCACCTGAGTAGCTTTAGATTTGCCTTCTGAAACGAGAACTTCTTTACTTATCACCTTGTTACCTTTTTTACTCCTACTATTTCACTTAGCAATCATCCAAAGGCCAAATTTATTGCCATCTAGATTATTCTCCTAAACATTACACAAAATTTGTGGCTTAGCATTAAATTCAAGACTGACATCAGCCCTAATCACCTCCTGCATTGCATGTTGTTCCAATCTAACCTCCCCTCGTACACACTCTTGACTCTCCTTGCTCACGCTGCCAAAGTCACCCAAGAATTCAACACATGAAACTTTTGTATGACCAAATCTACCGCAACGAAAGTAAATAGTGTGTAGACCTTCATACTCTAGGTTGGGTGGAAAGCCTTTGACTAAAATATAAGTCACCAACGATTTCTCCAAATCTTCTCCACATAGATACAAGCAAATTTACCTCTTGAATGAATTGGTGTCAAATGATCAACTTTAAGAAAATTACCAAGGGTCATCCCAATCCTCTTCAGAAAAACCTTATTGTAGAGTTCAATTAGAAGACGCTAAATACAAATCCAAATTGCAACTCTATGTGATACTTGAGCTTGCATAAAAAAGAAAAGGCTTCTATCTTTACACAATCAAGTAATGATCAGCTACCATCCATGGACCTTTAAACAAAGCAAATTTGTAATCATCCTCACTACTAAAGACAATTTGATAATATCCATCATGCATATCTATAATTTGAATCTTCCCATTCTTCGCCCAGCTACGTTGAAGTTTGGCTTTCCAAAGTATGGAAGCTTACTTTCTTCCCCAAAACGTAAACCACCAAGGTATTCTTCCATGGTACAAACCAACTTAGGATTTCTTCATCTGAAAGTGGAATATCGGCCCTTTCACCTGCCTCTCATGTCCCTCAATGTTTCCTTTAGGCACTCCTTCCAACAAGTGACCCTTCAACATCATTTCCACATCCCCTAAGTGAACCATACCCCCCTATAGGCTTCAAAAGCTTATCATGATACAAATACGCCCCTTCTTGTCCAAAGACTTGGACCTCTAGAGACATGATCTCGACCCCTTCCTTAACCTTCCTTGTACTCTTGTGAAGGAGATTGTCCTCTTGACTGGAAAACACCTTACTAGCCTATCTTTTTTCCAAAACCCTAGCAGAGCTCACCAGCTCACAATGAGTGCACACAAATGACAAAAGCCACTTGTGAAGTGGTGGGAAGGTTTATTTTGACCATTATTGATGTCAAATGAAAAGCACTTGATTAAAAGATAATTTTAGAGACTAAAGTGATAGCAAATGACAATTTCAGGGAGTAAATTGACCATTTAGTTATAACTCACAAGGATTGACCTAGTGGTAAGGGGTTGGGGTAGTATGCATGAGGTTATAGGTTCGAACCTCAATGCGACCATTGTACACCAAAAAAATTGACCATTTACTATTTCTCATTCCTTCATATAAGAATAATTCCTTTCTCCTTCAACTCTCTCGTTTTCCTCTTAATGCACTACCATCTTCTAAGCCAATTTTTTGTTGTCCTAAGCCATCGTTTAAGATTCAACACCAACCAAAGTGATTCTCTCTTTCCTCAATTAGACATTCTTAATATTTTTCTTCTTCTCTTATTTGGAGATGCATTTCACACATTATATCATAATTAACCAAAAATTTATCTTTCAACAATCTTAAGATGACACAATTCACATTGAAAATTTTATAATAAATTGTAAAGAAATGACAGCTAAAACATATGTGTATGTGTTTAAAAAATGTGATAACATATCTTAAACAATTGATGTAATATTTTCACTGTAATAAAATATTTATAAATTTTTATAAACATACATGTGTGTATGAAGTGTGTTTAAAAAAATGTAATAACACATCTTAAACAATTGATGTAATTTTTTTATTGTAATATAATAATTATAAATTTTATTATTTTTAATCCTATTCTTATAAACTATAAAAATACTTGAATAATATTTTATAATTTATTTTTTAAAATTTTAATTAATAATTAATTTTAATTTTATAAATGAATTAGTCATGTGTGTGTATTATAATAAATGTCTTAGGTGATCTAGGATATCCTCCGATTGGAAACCAATGACTAATTTCTCGAAATACTAAGATCTATTTAAAGAGTTGACCAAGGCCAGTCCTAACATTTTATGGGCCCTAGGATAAAATAATAAATAAGCCCCTTTTACATACAAATATTCTAAAATATAAATATATATTTTATATAAAAAGACACATAATTTCATTAAAAATGCTATATTTTATTACACTAAGCAAATAACATAATTTTAACAAGTCTAAAAAAATATCACTTTTTTCATTCAATTTACTCTTATATTATTGTTTATTATCGATTGTTTTTTACTCATAAAATTGTTGCTTATCACCTATAAATTATGAAGAAGCAAGAAGAGAATTACTCTTGCCCCTATGAAGATTTAATATAGTTTTGATGATTTAGCCTCTTGATGAGTGCAAAGTTGTAATATGTGGCTATGCATGTGTGTGTGTGGTTGTGAGTCTTGCATGATTTATCTCTATCCTTGATGGTTTGATGGTAATGAGCTCAAAGTTTAAGACTTAAAGGTTTAACAAAGTGAAAATACGTTTTCTATAAGTTTAAAATTAAGTATAAAGAGGAATAATTGGATAAAACTACATATTTAGAACAATTCAATCTTATGTTTAAGAACCATTTAATTGGTTAAGTTAGCTTTGTAATCAATCAAATCCGTTTAAATTCACATAAATAGTGAATATCTACATTGTTTTAACTAGTTAAATTGATATGTAATTGGTTACATGTTTTCTGTTTTAACTAGTTACAACATTATGTAATCAGTTATTTCTGTTGTAACTAATTACATAATTCTGTAACCAGTTACATAATATAAAACTATCTTTTCCTATATGAAAATAACTAGTTACAAAGTTATGTAACTAGTATTCCAGTAAAGGCAAAATCGAATGGCCTCTGTTTTAACTAGTTATAAATGGAAATAATTAGTTAAACCCATTCAAAGTTCATTTTCTAGATTTCAAATAACAAAATAACTGATTACAAGTTTAAATAACTAGTTATTCCAATGAACTCTCTATATAAAGGGAACCTTAGTGAGTCTTTCAAGACAACTTAATAACACTTTTACAAATTCACTTTTCTAAATTTGAGAGAGAGCTTTTCTAGAGAGAGTTCATATTATTCTTCTACTCCACTACAAGTTTTAATCAAAGTCAAAGAGCTCATCATGGATCAAGAAAAGTCTCTTCTTAGGTAAAGTTTGATTGGTTCTACATTGTTTTCCATCTATCACAAACCAAGGTAATATCTAACCTTCTTTTAATTTGATTTTTGTTCTTGAGAAGGTCTCTCATATCTTCCTTGTGGTAGGGTTCCACAAGAAAGGTTTCAAGTTTTTCTTGATAGGGTTCAAGAAACTTGATTGTGTGGTTTGTTTGATTGTAATTCTTGTGTTTGTGCATAGTGTTTGTAAACATTTGAATTACTTAGTGATATCACTAGTCGGTTTGATTGGAAACTGGATGTAGATCACAGTGGTGGTGATCGAACTAGTATAAATCTTGTTTGTACTTTTCTTTCCTCTATCCTCTTGCTAGCATATTAAATCTTGATCACTTGCATTTAAAATCATAAGGCTCTTTGCATAGAAAAGTTCAAGATAAATTGATCCAATCCTATTTCACTCATATAATCAAATCAATAAGATTCAAAGTTTTTAAAAATCTAGTTATTCATTATTGAAAATAAATTGGAGATTCTTGAAATTTTTGAAAGATCCAATTCACCTCCCCTCTTGGATCCAGCCTGTTTGTTTAACAAAATAAAATACATAAATTATCATAAAAAGTAGTTTTTTCAAATTAGGATGGAAGGAAATATGGTAGATAGAGATAAGATGGAAGTTATTAACATTAGCACCTTGTTGAAAATTCTCATGCAGTTACTTTCCTTTAAGTGTGAAATCATTTTTTAATTCTTTTTAAAAACTCCACTATTGAAATGTTTTGTTTTAATATTTTAAAAATTAACTAATTTTTTTATAACATAAATTTTTTAAAAAGTGATAATAAATAATTTTATGTTAATAAAAAATAATAGAGTAAAAATTATTTTTTTAATTAATATAAAAATATTTTTCATTTAATTTATTCATCTCTTTCCACTTTTTCCTTTTTCACTCATCCAAACAAATAAGTGAAGCAAATTTTTTTTCATTCCTTTCCTTCTTTTTTATCCATCCAAAAAAAAATACATTTTTCACTTTATTTCTCTTTTATTTCTATCCCTCTTATTTCTTTCTTCCTTATTTCACTCCTAATTCAAATAAAGCACAAAAGATAAAATGATGCATTTTTTTTTGGATAAATGTATAAATTATATTATTTTATTTTATCTTAACACTCTTTCTTCCTTTAAAAATACGTTAGGGTAACCAATAAGTTTTTATAATAATAATAAATAATTATCAAACTTTTTATTACATATGAAGAATCAAAAAATAACTATATAACTCACCATAGCTAAATATTAAGCAGAATGAAAAATTAAAAACACTACAAAATTAAGGGTTTAAAAGTTGAGTTTTAGAAACTTACATTGTAAATTATTTTGGTTAAGAAATCAAGAAAATAAATAGCCAAAAAAATAATTAATTAATCCCAAAGTCGACCTAGAGTTAACATCTCTTAACAATTTTTTTTTATACACATAAATTTAGAGGTCAAACTTTTGAACACATGCTTAAGAGGCTAAGTTATTTATCAACCATGTCACACTATTTTGTTTGATTCAATAATTGTTGACAAGTAACCGGAGAAACAATATATGGTTAGGGTGTTGAGTTTGATCACTTTACTAGGGTCAAGCAAATATGAAAGCAAACGCAAAAGTAAAGATTCCTGAACCATTCATGTGTTGCACCTTGTTTGTTTCCTCTAAAGGTGTGTTAGGTAAAGAAGAAAGAAATAGAGGAAAAAGAAGGAAAGAGGTACAAAAGAAAAGAAGAAAAATATGTGAGAAATATAATGAAAGTTAAAATTGTTTAGTTGAAGAGAAATAGAGAAGAAATAGAAGAAAAGTAGGAAAGAGAATAATAATAAAATAATAAAATAACACAACAAAATCGATTTTCATTGTGTTAAGTGTTACAGATAGAAATCTTTTACAAAGCGCAAATCGATTTCATGAACCAACAAAATTGATTTTGTTGGTTCCGTTGCATCATTTATTTTTAATTTTTATTTTAATTATTATTATTATTATTAATCTTTATTATTAATATTATTTTTATTATTAATAATAGTAATTATTTTATTATTAATAATAATATTTATTTTATTATTAATATTATTTTTATTTTTTATTATTATTTTTATTAATAATAGTATTATTATTATTATTATTATTATTATATAACAAACAAGCTAATCGATTTAGCATATAGGCAAATCGATTTAGAGTTATATTATAATAATATACTTGATTCAGCATACAAACAAATCAATTTCAATGGCTGTATTGTGAAGCTAAAATTGATTTAGAGCAATATACCAAATCGATTATGTTTGTTTACAAAATCAATTTGGTGTGCATAAAAATACACCTTTGGTTCACAAAATTGGTGCAAATTGATTTAATCACGTTACAAAATCGATTTCTTGAGCACAGTCCCCTTCTCTTCCGTGCAACTCATCTCATTTTTGTGAGCATTTGTACAATTTCTTTGCAAATTTTTGCACTTTTGCATGAAAGTTTAACGTTGTGGCGCCCGTGGTTTTTTTTTTTTTTTTAAATTTCGTCACTTTTCTACTCTATCAAACGAAACAAATTTTCTCAAATCGTCGCTCTTTCTTCCCCTTCCATCCGCCTTTCCTGTTTTTCGTCGCTACCAAATGAACCATTACACTGTGTTTGGTGCAGTGAAAATAAAGGGGAGGAAGGGGAGAGGAAGAAAGAGAAGAGGAATAAGAAAAATAGATGTGTTTGATAGAGTAAAAAAGAGTAGAAGTTTTTTTTTTTAAAAAAATAGTGGAGCCCACATGGTAAGAGTTTCCGGCAAATATGAGATGATTTGTGCAGAAGAGAGAGGGACCGTATACACAAAATCAATTTTGTAATGTGACTAAATCGATTTGCACTAATTTTGTGCGGTGTATTTTTATGCACACCAAATTGATTTTGTAAACAAACAAAATCAATTTTGTATCTACTATAAATCGATTTATAGGGAACAACTGTAAACAAAACAATTGTAAATCGATTTTGTAAACAAAACAATAGCTTATACAAAAAATAAAAATAATATTAATAATAAAAATAATATTAAAAACTTAACTTCTACTTTTTTTTTTTTATTTCTTCAATTAAACAAGTTTATTTTTACTCTATTTTTTATTTATTTATTTTCTTTCTTTTCTCTCTCTCTCTTTCTTTTTTACCTCTTCTTTTCCTCTTCTTCTATTTTCTTTTTCTTTACTAACCACACTCTTTTCAATATTACAAGTACAACCCGTTAATGAAGGGGAGCAACACCTTACTATTATTCAACACAATGGAGCCCACCACTATTGTCAATCATTGTGTCATGTGACCATTTGTACAGTTCTAATTGCTAAATGAACTTTGGTAGCAGGAGACGAGTACAACCCGTCGACGAAGTTATGAAGGAGAGCAACACCTTAATATTATTCAACACAATGGAGCCCACCACTATTGTCAATCATTGTGTCATGTGACCATTTGTACAATTCTATTTTCTAAATGAAATTTAACGACTAAGGTCCTTGCAATGGAAGAAAATGGACAATAATTAATCACAAACATGCATACATGCATGGTTTTCTAGTAATGAAAAGGATCTTAGAAAAGATTGAACAAAAATATGATCCTGTAATTTGGTTGATGGGTCGAAAATTAGCTTATATAGGTGACTCTCTGGTAACAATGAACTAAATTTGTAGAATGTAGAGTATATATCCATGTATTAATTAATAATTTTGTCGTCTAAAACTCCACTATAACTATGAATGCAAATGATCGTAGTAGTGCTGACTAGGGTCCGTTTGTTAGGAGAAAAATAATAGGTGAGAAATAAGGTAAATAAAAAAAAATATAAAATAAAATAAAAATAAAAGTATTTAATTTTAAAAAAATAAATAAAAATAAGAAGAAATAAATAAGTGAATAAAAATAAATAAAAAATAAAGTAAAATAATTAATGAATCTCACATCTTTTTTATTTCTCTCTTCTCTCATTTTTCACTTATTGTTCTTTCAGGATGATTTTCACCAGTTGAATCCAGTTTTAAGACCAGTTTAATGATATGGCAACGAGTTAATAACATGTTCAATCAAGTGATTGCATTAAACCGGTTGCAGTACCAATTTTTGGTCAAACCGGTCCAACTAGCCAGGTTGAGTTAGTTTTAATAACACTAATAGAATATGACTCGGTAAATGCATAGCGTAACTGTTAAATAATGACTTACCCTTTGTTTGATAGATAAAAAATAAGGTGAAGAAGAAAGAAATAAGTGAAAAATAAAAAACTGGATTCACATAATTTTAAGAATTGCTTTGATGGATTCACGTAGTTTTAGGAATTGCTGTGGCAGACTGTTGCTCCAGTCATGCATCTTGTCACTGTGTCACACACACGGCTCCACTTTAGCTCCTGTCACAGTTGCATTCATGTTGTGTTGTCACACGGCTTCATTCACGTTGTATAGCACTCCCTGTCACTTAGGTGGAATAAAAAGCAAACTCTTTTTCTGAAGAGAAAAAGCAATGTTAAAACCACTGGATTCAGATCGTGAACTGATGGCTACGACAAACAACAATGCCACTAAGCCAATTCAACTATTATATAAATTTTATGCAAACAATATAATATACTTATCTTTGATGATTTATATTATTATAATTTATATCGGTTCATGTAGTTTAACCAGTGACTCACCGATTCAACCATTGACTCATTGACTTGATATTATTGCCGAGTCAATTACCAGTCCAAGTTTTATAACACTATATTCGAAATATTCCAATCTAGAAATGAAGGAGTATGTGATTGTAGGATAGATATGATTGGTGTTGGAAAGAGTAGAGCCATGTTGAGCATTTGTAGCTGGGTTCTTTCTTGAGTGTTTCTGTATAAGATCAGTGCTAATTAGAAATTAACCGTTGAAACTCAAGTGTTTTTTGGCACAATTTAAGCACCAGGTGCCTATTCAAGCACCGGTGCTAAACTTGATATGTGAGTACATTAGTGTATTTTTATTAAAAAATAATAATTAAATAATTAGTAGTAATTAATATTGATAAAAGATAAAAGTATTTATAATTATTTGTGAGACTTATTTAATAATTTTATTAGAAATATTAAAGAGATTGAGTGCTTAATTTTAAAAAAATAAAAATAAATAATATGTACCAATAAAACCCATTTAAGAACCCAGTAAAAAAATCTGGGTTAGAGATGTTATTAAAATCAATGACACATCAAGTCAAGTCTTCTCGGAGTTACTCGTCTCTCAACTAATGTAGTGTACACTCAAATACTCTAGTTAAATTGGCTTCAATTCATTAACCACCACCACTTGATACACATCACTGTCATTATCTGTTGGGATCCCTATAATTGAACCTACCGTACATCTGATTAGAGCTTTTTGATCACAGGGCAATTTTTTTAAAAATGATCAAAATAGATAAATTTTAAAAAAATATATAAATTGGAATAAGTCATGTTTTAGGAACATGACTACTAAGTAAAATTGTATATATTTTTTATAATTTTTACATTTATTATTTTTTTTTAAATTCTCAAAAAGTTCATAAAATTAAACACGATTTCACTATTTTTTTTAAAGTCGTGAATTTATATACAACTTTAATTTATTTTTTATTTTTTAATTTGAAACAAATTGAATTTTAAATATTTTCTTATAGAAGTCATAAATACTTATACAACTTCTATTTTTTTATTTTTTAAAAATATTTTTAGTACAGTCGTAAATATACATACCACTTTCACTTTTGAATAAATAAATTAACGTTGATCTTTAAATTAGTATAAGCTCACATACAAAATGTTTCCAGGATGATAATTCCAAAGTTAGACAAAGAAAAATGAATATATGCTCACACACGACTTTCACTTCTTTTCATTGCTTTCTTGATAAATAATTAAAAAAGCAAAAGTAAAAGTCGTATTTATATGTA
The DNA here is from genome assembly GCA_004329165.1 of Spatholobus suberectus. NCBI lineage: Eukaryota > Viridiplantae > Streptophyta > Magnoliopsida > Fabales > Fabaceae > Spatholobus > Spatholobus suberectus. Next base: position 23,757,589 of record CM014731.1, read on the forward strand.
CAACTTCACTGAAATATTTTTAAAAATATAAATAATAACATAAGTCGTACAAATATTGTCGACTTTTATAAAAAAATATTTAAAATTCAATTGGTTTCAGATTAAAAATAAAGAATAAATCAAAATCGTAAATAAAATCATAGCTTTGAAAAGAAAAAATTAGTGAAATTGTGTTCAATTTTACGACTTTGTTAGAGAATTTTTTAAAAAATAATAATAAATGTAAAAATCGTAAAAGGATATACAACTTCAAAGGGAAAGTTGTGTTTTTGAAGTACAATTTATTCCAATTCGGATATTTTTTCAAACTCTTCCCACCGTGATAATTTTGACAAAAAAAGATTACCCCTTTGTGATCAAAAAGCCTCTGATTCGTGTATCCAATACATACCATACAACTGTGCTCCTTACTTGGTATATCTAAGAACATAAATAATTGATACATACATGTATATGTACAGAACATGCTCTATAAATAAGCATATACACCAAAAGACTCTGTCTCGTTCCACAACACACCTCCCTCTCCAATGGCAAATCAAGCCTCAATTATCAGCAGTGACTACTGTCTTCCTGACTCTGTCAATCTACAATTTAATACAAAAATGGGTGCCGTTTACAACGAAAACGGCGACGTTGTCTTTAATGTAATAAAAGAGACTTTCACACGTCACAAGCGTCGTGTTTTATATGATAATAAAGGAAAACCCATCGTCACTCTATACAAGAAGGTTTGGCTACTGAGGCATCTTATACTCATCGATTTTCTTATCTTTTTAGTTAAAATTTTCATTTTTGATACTAAATTAACCATATTGTTATTATTCTTTATTTTTAATTTTGTAGTTTAAGACAATGCACGGGCGATGGCAAGTTTTCGAGGGTAAAAGCGATGATCTCTCTAAATTGCTCTTTTCAGCGAAGTTATCGTCAAAGACCCAGAAAAAGGTTAGATTAGATGTTTTCAAGGCAAACAACGAAGATGAAAGCAGGTGTGACTTTAGAGTCGTCATTGATGAAAATGAAAGCACTGTTTACGCCGGTGAATCTCCAACACCTGCTGCCGAGGTATATATTATGTATTGTGTCATGTGTTTTTATATACACGCACGTACACACAAGACACACCAATTTACCCATCTTTTATACAGCCGAATGGATACAATGACTACCATGATCTGTTTATCTCACACTAGTCTGGGATATCAGTGTGAGTCTCCTCCCCAAAAGGATCAGTAGCAACATAACTTCCCTTTGTGCTTACACGTACCAGAGTATGAAGTCACACTACAACAAAAGGGTCAAGCGGTGGCAGTTTTTTTAAGCACTGGTGGTGATTATAACTGCAGCAAAATAGACGTGGTGGGGGGTAACAAATCATTGCAATTTGAAGCGTCGAGAGCTTGACCTGCGACGGTTTTCAAAACCGCCACACAAATTTCACAACAGGTGTGACCACAACGAAATAGCTTTAAAATTAACTTTTTTTAAAATGTTAACGACGGTTTCGAACTGCCACTATATTATTTAAATATTATAGTGGCGGTTTAGTAACAGCCATAAATTTAACAGCAGTTTTACAACTACCGCAAACAAATAAAATAATGGCCATTTAAACTGCCTCAAATAAAATATAGCAGCAATTTTCTAACGGCTGTAAACTTAATGGTAGTTATAAAACTGCCACAAAGTAGAAAAAACAACATCGGTTTGAATCGCCTTAAATACATATTAAAAAAATTCTTGTAAAACAATATTTTGGCAGTTCTATAACCGCTGCAAAGTAACGACAATGTCTAACTGCCGCAATGTCAACAAAATAACGGTGGTTTAGACCGCCTCAAATACATTTAAAAAAATTCTTGAAAAAAATATAGCAGCAGTTTTATAACTGCCACAAACTTGACAACAGTTAATAACCGCCACAAAGTGGACAAAATAGCAGTGGTTTGAATTGCCTCAAATATAATAAAAAGAATATTTTTAAAATTGATAATGGTGGTTCTCAAACTGCTGTTAATATAATTCGATTAATTTAATTACTTATTATCAAAAATATAATAGCGATTTTATTAAATTTTGAACCTGTTTAACAATTATATTAAAATTAAATTTTGAGCAAACATCATTCATAAATTAAAACACAACACATAGTGTGTGTATAAAAAATTATAAAAACACATGTAGAAAAAACATTCATAAATAAAAACATGCAAGCAAATAAAGTCTATACATGAAATTAATTCAACATCCATAAGTTTAGTGATTTAGTAAACCAAAATAAAATGTAGAAAATAAAGGTCTCTTAGTTAATAACAAAAAAGTGAAACCCAATGGTCTCTAGGTAGTCACGACAAAAAAAGCTGGAATCTAAGGTCCTTAGGTGGTCTGACGAGACAATGTTGCTTGATCATCTTTAGGTACATGGCTGGACTCAAACGAGCGTCTTACTCCATTTGGTGATTCTATGTCAGCATGCTAAAATAAAAAAAAATTATAAATTAATTAAATAAGAACAACAAATTGCATATTGAAACATTATTAATGTCTAACAAACCATTTTATTTCCAACTACTTTACCTAGTTTCCCTTAATAGCTTGCATAAGGAAAGCCATTTGTTCCTTTAATACATCAACTCAGCAACTTGTGCCTTTAGGGCATCAACTTCAGCAACTTATGCCTTTAAGGCATCAACTTCAAAAACTTGGCCTTTAGGGATTCAATTTCAAGCTCCATCTTAGCTATCTTGGCATTAGCCTATGACGAAGACTCTATTGTTGAAGAACGAGAGCTGCATCCAGTGATCTGAGATGGTGTTAGACCAAGACCCATACCCTGAACATACCCAGGATGTTCATTCCCAAAAACTTTTATAAATGCTTCATTTTCAGAAGAAGACTCTCTAATTTCTTTTTGTAATTGTTCCTACATATATTAAAGATGAACATAAATATTCAAAAAATACTTATAATTGAAGTTTTCAAATGTAAAAAAAAAATTGCAATAAGTATATTGGACTTACATTCTTTTCTCTGGCAACATCATTAACAAAAGTACCATTCTTTTTCTTGTGTGAAATTTGGTACATTTCTGCTCTACTAAAAGGTCTCCCATGTTCATTTTCCTAAAATTTTGCACCAAGACATAAAAGGAAAAAAAGAAAAGGCATGAGAAACTCTTACAGCAATCCTAAAATTTAACTAATAACATTCATATGAATCAAGTGAGAAAAAACAAGCAAATGAAGTGAAGAGGTTGTAAAAGTATAGTCTAGCACATTCATTACACCATAGCACATAATCTACAATCACACAATCAAACATCCATTCAACCCAATTCATAATTTCATAACCATCATTCAAAGAACATTATATTGTAAGGGCAAAGACTTACTGACAAAAGAAAACTAAAGAAATGAACAAACAAGTTGAGTGAACAAGCAAATTGGACTAAGCACAACAATAGATCACAGAAGACAATGACCAAACCATAGAGAGGTGACTATCAAATTAGCATCAATTATATTCAATAAATTACAAAAAAGACAGACAAAACACATATTCTATTTACATTTCATTTGTAAAAAATTTTTTATCTTCAAGTAAAACTTAGCACTAGTAGAATGATAACCAATATATATTGACAATTAAACTCTTAAGGGCAAGTCTACAACACATTCATATGTCAAACTTCTATGTGTCTCCAAATATGCCACAATGGTAGTTTTGGCAACTGCCAATAGCTTGTCTAATAGCATTAGATCAAAATAAATCCACTTAGTTTAGTAATTAGATAACCATGAATTAATATGATGCAGTATGTAACACTCGCTAAAATAAGACAAGTACTTAATTTATTAGTAAAATGTTAACTATGCTTAATTCGTTACTGCACTATATTATATTTTTTCCTTGTAATTATAGAATAAATAAAGAGACATTAGATAGAGAATTGTAACCGTGAAATAAACATCATATATATATATATATATATATATATATATACATATGCGTCAAGCCTTTGTACAAGGTTAGATATCAAGTACATACATCAAAAGAACATAAAAGAAATACATCAAAAGAAAGCCTAGATACCTGGCTATAGCTATACAACAAAAATCTATGTCAGAGCAGTATAAACCTATACTAAGCTACCCCATCCCATGCAAAAAGATCACAAGTAGAATCGTCGTCATAGCGAGTCCTCGAAATCCATCATATCAGTGTCCTTTGAATCCATCATATCGGTGTCCTCGTCATCAGTAGGTATATGACCATCGGGTAACTGCCCAAGGCCGTCGTAGCTGCCGACACTGCTAATCTCGGAAGAAGAGGATACCCATCCATAGTTTTCACCCGGATGATAGGAGGGACCAGATGAAGACTCAATGGTGTCAGGGTATGGTGGGATCTCGACTGGTGGCTCAAAGTACTGAAGGTATGGTGTTGAGATCGCCATAATGCCAATGTCGGGAGCAGCATCCATCTGTGGAAAAGGAGCGTCATCCATATCATCGTCTGCAGGTGATGGTGGAGGGGCCTGTGGTCCTCTGGCATAGCCATTAGGAGTGGTAGTAGATAGGGTTATAGGTAACGTCAGCTGCAGAATAGGTAGAAAAACGTGTGGGATAGGAGACATAAACGTAAAGGTCACCTTCCCTTGGAACGTAGAATATTGAGTAATCGGGTTATAGACCCAGTGGGCAGTAGGATATGTGGATGTTCGCTATCCCGTGGAATAGATCCATCTGCTCGTACCACGATCGTATATGAAAGGAAACAAACAAGAGAAGAGTGAGGTTTTTATAAAAGCCTCATTCGTTTCTTAATAGGCTACAAACAACAAATTAAACAAGCAATTAGGGGAAATCCTAAGGTCCGACCTATGTTATTGTTGCTCACTTACAAACTTTTACTCGACGTATGGATCCATACCTATCTTTGATGATTCACCTTAACCATCAGGAATTATTGGGAAGCGATTGGGAGTTCTTATAATCCCTCATAAGGTATAGACATCCATGTTGTAATCATCATCCTTGAGAAAAGGTCACACGCCCATCAGGGATATACACTCCACCAATCATGGTGATATTGAGCAAGCATTAGGGTTAGCAAGTAGGTTTCCGTGATTTACCTCTGCTTAGGGTGCTAACCTGACCATTGGGATGTTCACAACTCAGCACCTTTACCCTCAAGACCCTAACAATGGTCTTTGCCTTTCATCTCATAGTGTACCAAACTGTGACTTCCCAAACACAGGCACTTATGCTTCTCAGCATGGTCCTAACTCAATCGGGGTTTTCCTATGACTTTGTTTTCTAAGTTTCAAGACATACTCTCTGGATAATCCAATAGAGTCCCAGAGTTACTCATTTACAAAGATTTCATTCATCCATCACATCATAGAATATAGAAATAATTCAATACAAACATCACAAGAAAGGAAATATCAATGACCAAAGTGACATGCATATTCATTCTTATACGTTTATACATTTATTACGATCCTTATTTTGATTTATCCTTATCCTTTTCTAACTTTTCAAATTAGACTATTTTAAAGGAAAAAGTCTTTTGTTTACAATTATGACTAGGACGTAGCAATAAAATTTTAAGAGAAATTCTTTTCTGATGTGGAAGGTCTGACTATGCTGCAACCACAGAACATACTTAGAGCTTCTTTCTAGTTATTTCCTTTTACTAAAATTTGGGTTGTTCATATCATAAAACCAAGACTTCTAATTTCTTGAAGAAAAACGCATAATTGCATGTATTTTATTAAAACCTTTGTTAACATTATTTATTTATTTCCATACTAGCCATAATTTGTTCAAAATAATAGTTAAATGGTAACAATTTAAAATTTGTCCAATAAGGTCTTTATTTCTAAAAACTTTTCCTAGTTTGGGCCTAAAGTCCATTTACTTAATTTCAAAACTTTATTTCTTAGATTAATCCACAAAAATCTAATAGAACTTGTTTTTTCAAGAAAACCTTTTCTTCAACTTTCCTTGAGATTTATTTTTACCAATTTGAATTATCAAAATGCTAAATCTAAATGAAAAATTCATTTTCTTCATTTTTCAATGGGCCGAATGCCCTTCTTTTGAAAAAGCCCAAATTTTTGTTTTTCTTTTTAGAAATTAAATTCATTTTCTATGTGGTCCAAAAATTGATTTTATAAGTAATTATTATTTCTCAATCATCTTACCCATTCTAATAGGTTACTTGGCATAAAAATAATAATTTCTTACTCTTTTCTTTGGGAAGTGGCTGAGAGCCCTAAAAGAAAATGAGTTTCCAAAATTTGTTATTCCAAGTGATCTTGAAGCTTTAAATTGATTTTTTTAAGAAAGTAGCTATCTTGCATGAAAATAAGCTCATTAATAGCTATTCATAAAAGGATATTAAGTTATAATATAATGTCAAAATAAGAATGAAAGTAACATAAAAATAAATGACATTGCAATCAACAAATGATATTATACTCAAACATTGCTCTTTTAGAGACAATACTTAAATCTAAGTTTCAAAATACAATTTAGTAGGCAAGGCTCAAATACATTTTAATGAGATAATGAAATATGACATAAATTGTTCCTATGTATAGATAATTCAAACAAGGCTCAAATATACTTTTGATCCCTATCTATATGAACTTAATTCTTACTCTCTATAAAAATTAAATAGCACAACTTGTCCAAATTATTAGTAATTGTTTTGTTATCTAATCTAATTCAAAACCTCGAGAGTGGAGATCTAAAAAAAATTGACAAGAATTCTAAATAGAATGAAATCAAAGGCAATAAAATGGAGACATGACTCTCAACAAAAATGGAAATTTGCCAAACCAAAGACAATGTACAATTGCCTTTAGAATTTTATTTAATTCAAATAGTCCTACAAAAATGGAGACATCACTCTCAACAAAAATGTACAAACTTTCCACTCCAAAATTCCCACTCCTAATTCGCGTAACACACTCCAAAATCAAAAGTCTCAAATGACACGCAAAATCCATGGAAAACAAGCTTGGTTCGTGAGTAGAGCACTCACAATAATGGCAGCCTCTATTAGCTTCTAAGCTCCAACAATGGTAGTCAACATGCTTTCACAAGCTTCCAAGCTCCAATTAACAATGGCAGTCAATGCGTCTTTCATGAGCTTTGAGCAATGCAATGGACCAATGAGCTTTCATGAGCTTCCACCAACGCATGCAATAGAGCAACGAGCTTCAAGCTTGAGCTTCCAAGTTACCAATGGAGCAACGAGCTTGAGCTTGAGCAATGCAATGGAGCAACAACCAATGAGCTTGAGCTTGAGCTTTCATGAGCTTCGAGCTACCTAATGTGCACACAAACGAGCTTCGGAGCTTTGAAGAAGATGCAAGATGGAGATTAGAGGAAGGGAAATGGCTTAAGGAGGAGTTCTGACCACTGAAAATAGTGCAATGGAGGAGCTTTTTAGAGAGGAAAGGTTCGGACCTCTGAAGAAGATTAAATATGTTTGCACAAGTGAGCGGGAGAGGGGAAAAGAGACAACTTTTTAAACCGGTTGTGATAGAACCGATTTAAAAAGCACTTTTTAAACCGGTTCTACCAATACCAGCTTAGAAAGTCACTCATTTTTAAATCGGTTCTTCCAGAACCAATTTAAAAAGTCATTAAAAAATTTTGTGCCTCGCCATTTTAGTTTGGTTAGTGGAAAATTGGTTTAAAAAGTAAATAATATTTTTTTAAAATTAACTTTTTAGCCCGGTTATACGTGAACCAATTTAAAAAAGTTCATTAAATTTGAAAAACTTTCACGTATAACCATTATTAACATAATGTGATTAGCTTTCAAATTATGATCTTTTAAAGCAAAAATGTGATTCCTCTTCCTTCTTGACTTCAAGCAAGCATGAAAGAATTTAGTGTTTGCATCTCCTTCCTTGATCCGTCTTGACCTCGATTTTTGAAATGTGAGACTCTCTTTATTTTTATTTAGTTGTCATAGTTTAGAAAACTTCACCCTTGCATGATTAGAGGCTTTTAAGGGTGACCCATCACTCTTATAGTCTAAATCAGCTGCCTTGATTTCCTTCTCAAGCAATTGAATTTTGGAATCTAGATTACTGAAAACCTCCTTATCCCATCTTCTTAACTCTGCTTTGAGACCCTTGAGTTTTTCTTTCAAGACATAGGCCTTCCACCCACTGAATTTCATCTTAGACAAACATCCTTTAACGACATTGGGGAAGTCCTTATGCTGAAGCCAGAAATTATTAAACCGAAAAGGCTTTGCTCCCTAATCTGAATTTTCGTACTTCAACAAAATAGGACAGTGATCAGAAAGATCCTTACACAATGCTCTTTGAGGGACCAAACCCCAAAAATTAACCCAGTCTTCAAAAAGTAGAAATTGATCAAGACGACTCATAGCCTAACCATCGGGCTTGTACCAGGTGTATTTACGCCCCAAGAGTGGAAGATCCATTAGATCCATATCTTCAATAAAATTATTGAATTCCCTAATTTCACCTTTACCTGCCAGAGAAGATTGAGACAGATCTGAACTAGTTTTTGATGCACTTGAAGCAATCTGTATACTCCAAATTATAAACTTTTGTACTTTAAAACAACATGACATTAGCTTTCAAAACCTCACTTGTTTCATTCAAAAATGGTTTTTCTAGCCGACATGGTGTGCATTTTAATTCTTCTGATCTATATAAAGGATTTTCTGATAGCCAACGATCTTCATTGGCTTGATGTGTGTTGTAAATTTGAGTTAAAAAAATTAGAAACCCAAAACTACATGTTTGCATCACCGCCTGGCAAAAAGGCCTCACTGTCAGCGATTAGGGGTGAAGAAAATTTTGCAATGGCCACCCAATAGCCAATACCATCTCTAAAACGGTAACCAAAATTCCACCAATTGAAATTTGAATATATGTAGCTCTAAATCAAGGAATCAGTGATGCTATTCAAGGAATAACTTAAACAAAATTGGCGTGATCGAAAATCAAAATACATTAAGATATAATAAATATCACAAATCATTGACTCCATTGCCTTAATAGTGATTTATAAATGCCAAAGAAACTTGTATCAATATATTATAATAGATTCCAATGCCAACATTCACAATTCGCAAAACATTCATATATAATTTAGACCATAAGCCGTTCATTAATAAGTAAACTCTGAGAAATCATTCATTGATTGGTAAATCCATATATAATTGCCATAATTGAATGGTTTGAAATATATTGAATGTAATTAATTATTACTTTCACGTTAATCGACATTGAAGCCAATGTACATCACGCAAAATGTTGACATTATTACCTTATTATACTATAAGGCATTTTCTTTAAAACATTGGCGGTTGAAAATCATACCTGAAAAGAAAACCTCTGGACCATGTTCAAATCCTTTTTTTTTTAATCTTTAGCGTGAACATCTCAGGAGCAATAAATTAAAAAAAAAGTATTGAACGCCAAAACCCCTTATAATGAAATCGATGAAATCGTAGAACACAGACCCCTATATAAGCCATTAGCTATTGATAGAAATCTTTTGAATTGCATAAAAATATTCTTTAGGAACACAACAGTGGGTGTTTTCTATATTAAAACAATAGAGAAATGCTAGTGACACACTTTTTTGAACACACTCTCTTGGTTGAAATTTCTTGGAAATTACAAAAAATTGTGGGTTTCAAATCTTGTTTAATGACCCCCTCTTTTGATTTTGTAGTTTCCAATAAATTCCAATAAAAAATAGAGGGTGTGTTAAGAGGAGTGTATTAGAGAGTGTGCTGCTAGCACACCTCTAACAAAATAATATCCCAAAGAAAAAAAATGATTCATACAAATTAGGGAAAAAACAACCATCCAAGAAAACTCTATCCAGACATAAAACAAAATCTTAATAATCCAACAATAAAGATAGCTTTGATGCTACTGGTTGGAAATAATTCCTTAAAAGACATGCTTTTAATCTTAATCAGAAATCTTTCCGCGGAAGCTAAATCATATTAGCATGCATTTAGGATCTATGACATATTTGATTACTAAGGATGGGATAAATATGGGATCCATAGTAATCAATAATTTGAAGTGGAATATAGAAAGGATGATGATGAACAACCATTAGCAATAAGCACGGTAATCGGTGGCTTTATGATTTTTTCTCAACCATATCTCTTGAGTTCTTTGATGGGACCTTAGTCTCTCTTCAAATGAGGAGAAGAGAATGAGTTCTATAATACAGTGTATTAGGAACCATAGCCTACTTATAGTGTATTAGCCTGGTAAAGTACTCATTTTTTGTTAATGGGCCAATACTGACATCCACTCATATAAGGCCCATATCAATTAAATCAAGAGTCTAATTAGCTTACTTAATATCAATTGAATTTGACCATATAAAATTAGCTCCTTTATGGTAAATAGCTAATACAATTATTAAATGATATCAGCACATATTAAATCATAGGAATATAAAATTCCAACATAAATATAAAATATAACTTTATTTCCAATTCTTTTAGCTTATTAACTTTGTATACCCAAATTTTTTTATTTTTATTTTTTTTTTATAAATTTGACTCTGTAATGGGTATACGAACGGACTTGGACTTTACTGTTCTCGAAACTGGATAATGCCTTATATATATCCCACTTTTTTTTTTTCTTTTAATAATACGATTTGTTGCTTTTCCTTATAGGATGGAACCTCACACTACATGAATTGAGTGGTTCTTTCTCTACGTTACATTGTCATTGCTGCATGTTTTTTTTGTTCTCAAAACTCCTCTAATCGATAATTCTACCAGATGGAAGACAAATTGTAGTCAAAAGGCTTTCAAAATTTTCTGGTCAAGGTTCAGAGAGGAATTCAATAATGAATTGATATTTATAGCTAAATTGCAACATTGCAACCTTCTAGACTTTTAGCATGCTGCCTGGAGGAAAATGAAGAGATACTTGTATATGAGTATTTTCCAAACGCAAGTCTCGACTTTCACCTTCTTGGTATGTTTTCAGTTTTCACAGAACTTCAATGCTTCAATGAATGGCAGTGTTGCTCTTACTGCAATTTTACTTCTTCAGTTTTGAGTTCAAAATTAGTCTTGGTTAATAAGTCAAGTGGTGCTACTAGGGACTTTAAAGTAGTTGTGCTAGCATGTATATGGTACTCTTGATTTTAAGAATAACAGCAGCAGAACATGATCATAATACCCAAAAAAGTTTTGACACTTTCCCTGATTTGACGAATTTCAGAACCGCCTGGTTGAACCGATTCTGCCGCGGATGCCATTAAAATTAATCAGGTATGTTTCCAAGGTTTTGGGGTTGCGTTTTCACTTGGATATTAAGCATAATTGTAGTTCTTTCTAGTGTAATTTGAAATTTCAATTCTGTTGGAAACATTGCAGATCTTATAACTCTCCGATTCTTCTCTTTGTTGCAATTTGGCATGATTTAGAATGGTCTGTTCCTTTTATTGACGCATGAGAACTTGACATGTAGGAAGCTAACTCCCTTTATTGTTGCATCAGATATCTCAGTCTCAAGGTCATGCCCCCTAGACCCTTGACAAATGCTGCCTAATCATCATCTTGCTTCGATAAAGTCCAGGTAGAAGAGTAATTTTGTTACTAAACAGGGCACATAGTCACTGCACTTGCATTGCAGGGTTCTGACTTAGTAGATAGGATATTTGGTACATGTATGTTCAGTTTTTGTGTATGCATTCGTAGATGTGTGTTTGGTGTAAGAAAATTTCACCGTGTAATTTGAGTGTTGAATTTGTACTATTCAACAGCTGATGTTTATCTAATTTGTACTATTCAACAGTTAGAGTACTTCTTGTACTTTCTTTTAATAAAATCTTCTGTTGTTAATTAATAAAAAAAATAAAGATATCTTCATTTTGTCGTTAATCGAAGGAACTGATCATGAAGCACTTCAAGTAATGCATCTTATTTTGACTAAAAAGAAAGTAGCTTATTTTATTGTATTTTATAAAATGGATTTGCTCATGATTTTACACAACTTAAAAGTTCTTTTTGATGCTTTTTTATATTTATTTGTAGTTGTTTTTGGCTTTATAGACAAAGTCACTACTCAGTCTATACGTAAATTTTTTATTTTTTATTTTAACTTGCGACTCCAAAAATGGCACTTGTTTATGTTACAATTTTGCCTCCGCATTGATGTAGATGATAACAAGTCTTAGTTTGCGACAAATATTCTAAACGATTTTATTGCATGACTTCTAATATTTTAAAGGTTTTTTTTTTTTTAATAAGCTAAAAGAATGAATAAAAAAAAGTTAATCTTGCAAAGATATGCTAAAGATCAGCAAAAGTCTACATACAAAGTAAATTGGCTGCATAATATATCAGCATGTAGCCAGTGAAATGAAAGATCATGACCAAAATCTAAGTTGACAAGTTGTAGCCTAGCAAAATTGCTCTAAACCAGAACAAAACTGCAGCAGATACAATATTGGTGTAAACGTTGAATGTAGACAATAAACTGGAAAATATCCAAGACAAATTGAACAACATATATGCAGTACATTAGACGAATGCCCACAACTAGGAAAAACTATGCAACTGACCTTGGAAGATGCCTTTGAATTACACAGATTGTTACTACTTAATAGACAACCACCAAAACAACATTCAATGAAGCCAAAATCCAAACCAAACCATAAAAAAGTCGCAGGATAATGTGGCACAACAGACATCAACCTAAACTGCAACTCTCTTTTGGCACTGAACTGTTAAGGTGAAACTTAATGAAAGTAACAACTCTAGATTAACAGAGTGATTAAGCAGAAGGACATAATCACACTTGCAACCTTAACAGAATTTATAGCTGCAAATCCAAGACTTGTGCAGTCACTATGGTGGATGGATGACACTTTGTAGCATTTTCAGCTCAAAGCAAATACACAATAACAGTTAAAAGTCAACACTCAGCTAAATGATACAACTTCTTATAAGGCCACAAATCTATAATGAATAGTATATTAAAACTATATATATATAAATAAATAAACTAAAAAGACATCCATTTAGTATACAAATGAAACTGTGAGAAATAAAAAAATTAAAGAGATCTTCATTTTGTCTTTTTTTTAGCCTTCTATTACAAATTCGATATCAGAGAGTTTATCTATTTTACACGTGAATGAATCAGCTGGATTAATAATGTTGCGATCTCCAAATATAAGGAAGAATTAATATACATAAAGATAAATAAAGGTAGTTGAAATTATCATCAAGCTATGATTATAGCTGTATCATTGTTTCAAAAGAAAATTTTGCAGTACCATGAAATCATTTTAATAGTGAACCTTGAATCTAAAAATATGTTCAATATCTAATGATAACCACAACATATGCAAGTTTTGACAGCAAATGAGATATTGGACAACAAGCAATAATTGGGAGCCCAAGATGAAAACCAAACCCTATCTATTCTAACTAAAATCAAGCCCAAGATTTAATTTAATTTGGTCCATGATCCGAGTAAACATTATTTGGGAGCTCCTTTAATTCATCATACCCAATGTTACATTTGTCATTCCTACGGGCAAATTCATCACTTCATCAAAATAATGCTTCATCTTGTTAATAATCATAAGTAGTGCTACTATGAATGCGTGGTCCACGTAGGGATAGACCAAGACATCGAAGCCGCCATTATTCTTCATCTACAAAAGAGAGAAAGAAACAGATACACACTGTAGTAATTACATTCAATCCATTCAGTATTAAAAAGGCAGTGAAATTGGTGTGTACTGTGTGTGTGTGTGTGTATATATATAAAAACACAACATAAAACATACCGAAGCAACAATTGTAGGAGATTCACCAGCATAAATAGTGCAAAAGCTTTTATCTCTACAAACAATGACTCTAAAGTCACAAAATCTTTCATTTCTGTTGTTAGCAAGGAAGACTTCTAATTTAATCATCCCACTCTGGATCATTGACGATCTCTTCACCGAAAAGAGCAACTCAGAGCGATCACTGCTTTTACCTTTGAAAACTTGGCGTCGCCCGTGCAGTGTCATATTCTACATAAATAAAAATTGAGAATAAGAAGAATATGGTTAATTTAGTAGCTAAAATGAATTTTAATGAAAAGTTTTGCATGGGAATATTGGATTAATTAAGCTAACTAGTTGAAAGAAGGAAATCGATGAGTGTAAGAACTAAGAAGCCTCTAGAGCCAAACCTTCTTGTGTAAAAATGGTTAATTAATTAATGCTAAAATGAAAATTTTAACGAATTTTTTTGCTGGGAATATTGAATTAATTAAGCTAACTATTTAAAAGAAGGAAATCGATGAGAATAAGATGCCTTAGTAGCCAAACCTTCTTGTATAGAGTGACGATGGGGTTTCCTCTATAATCACATAAGACACGACGGTCGTGAAGTGTGAATAAAGTGTCTTTAATGTAAAAGATACGGTTACCGTTTTGGTCGTAAGTGGCACCACGTTCTGTGTTAATTTGTAGATTGACATAATAAGGAGCACAGTAGCAAGGGTCTATAATTGGGAACCGATTTGCCATTAGAGAGGGAGGTGTGTTGTGGAAGGATTTTCAAGTTATATTATAGTCCTGCAAACTTCATACTCAAGATATCAAGGCCAATTGTTATAAAGGCTGCTTTGACTTTATTTCTTTGTTGGTTTGATTTGTAGGTTTGATTTATAGGTTTGATTTGCCACTGGAGAAGACTTGACTTGATGTCCACATCCCACCCTGCAATCACATGCTCCTTCGTTTCCAAATTGGAAAAGAATCTGACTCGACAAATGCATAGCATAGCTGTTAAATAATGACTTGGTCTGCACTACCTTTGTTTGCATTCATAGTTATAGCGGAGCTTTAGACGACATAAATATTAATTACTACATGGACATATACTCTACCTTCCACAAATTTGATTACTTGTAATCAGAGAGTCACCTATATATGATAATTTTCGACCCATCAACCAAATTCAACCAAAACCACAGGATTATATTTTTGTTAAATCTTTTCCCAAGATCCCTTTCATTACTTGACCACCGTGCGCGGAGGTTTGTACTTAACTATTGTCCATTTTCTTCCATTGCTGCGACCTTAGTCATTATTAATTAATATTTTGCTAAAGTTCATTTAAATTAGAACTGTACTCTTCGGATCCCACTCAAGTAAAATCAATCTCACTCTTAAGCTACTTTACTTTTTTAAGCTCATACTAGTCTTTCTACCCGTGCATAGAGCTTTTTATATTAGATGTAGATTATAATAATTGTTTAAATTATAATTTGTATGTAATTTTTTTATAAATATTCTAAAAATGACTTTTGTAATTGAATATTTTTTTATCAAAGTTAAAGAAATAATTTTTTAATTTTTTTATATTTTTATAAGCATTTAATTATTTAATTTCACTACTTTTAATAAAGTAAAATATGTTTCTTTTTATGTTTTTCAGTTAAAAAATTACAATTTTTCCTTAATTGAAGTTTTTATGATATATAGTACGGCTTTATTTTCTTTTAAAAGTATTAAGCCAATACAATTTTAACTGAGTGCATTAAAATATTATTTTATATCTTATAGAAAGTGAAAAATAAAATTATATTTAAGTCCCTTTAGATTCATAGTGAAAATACATTTATCAATTGTTTATATATATGACTACCATTTTTCATCAAATGAACTTCATATAGACAATTTAACACCAATCAAATTCAGCTTTTCAATTAGAGTTTCATCATAGTTAAAATTCTTCAAAGTATACATAGGTTTTGTTTCCTATTAACTCTTTTAACTCATCTCAACCTTAAACAAAATTTTCTTACAAAGTAAATCATCAACCTTTCAAGATTTCTAATGATGTTTTCATCTTGTGCATATATGAGAATAATAAAAGAACATCACATTCAAATATTGGTCTTTAAAACAATTTTTTCAATTGAATTTTGTTTTTTGTTATTTAATATTATTTAAACTATTTACTTAAAAAATTCAATTTGATTAAATAAAATAAAATAATCAATAAATTAGTTAAGCCAGAATATAGTAAGCAAGAGAAAAGTAAATTTAATTTAAAAATATTATAATAGTCAATTAAAATTTCAATAGAGCATAGTTTCTTCCAACTAACTCAATTTTACAAAATTTCTAAGTGTCAATTTCTCTTTGTAATTTCGTGGAAAATGTTCATCCCTGCTTGTTTTATTTTATTCATACTTTCTATGTTAGATAAAATAAAAATTTCAATAAATTAGTTAAGTTAAAAGATAGTGAGCAAGAAAAAATATTTATATTAAAAGTATTATAACAACCAATTAAAAAAATAATTTTACCCTAATAATCTAGCTAGATCTTTATGTGGTTTCAAGTAAATTGTTTATCCTCATGAGTTAAGTATAAATTTTCCTATTTACTTTTGTAAAAAAAGATTCATCCTCATTGGTTATATTTGATATATAATTTCTATATTAATAAATTTATATATACATATCAACGTGTAAAAGAAAATTTAAATTTGCCCATGTAAAAGAAAACCTTCATTGATTTAATTAAGTGAGAATATAATAAATTAGAACTGAATAATGATTTGCCTAAAAATTAATTTTAGACATTAATTTTGCACACAAAAAAAAATAATAGATACATGAACTTAATTTTATTTTTTGTTATGTAACTAAGTATAAATTAATTGTGTAAAAAAAATTAATTAATTTATGGCATCCTAGTGTGTCATATTTTATCCACTTTTTTTTTTTTTTTTTAATCAGTTTAGATGTAGACATTAATGTGCAAAAATAAGAAAAGAATAATGATTTACCTATCTTTTTTCGACATCAGTTCAAATTACAATCGATGTAAAAAGTGTTTTTCACATTGATTTTATATCTAATCTAAAAAGTTCTCACATTCTATATCCTCTGAATTTATAATGGACTTATAACATATATAAAATGTCATTTTCAACCAATGTAAAAAGTCTTATCTGCACCAATGATAAGAAGTTAAGAAAAATCCTTAAAAATACTCTTGTTGAAGAAAAACTCCTAAAAACACTTTTGTTAAAGTATAACTTTTAAAAATATTCTCATTCAAGACAAGAATCCTACTTTGTATATATAATGGATTAGAAATAAATGTTAGTATGACTTTTAAGGTAATTATTATAAAAGTTAACAAATTTATTATATTGGCAGTTTGTGTTGTAAAAATTCTTTACACTATATCAGTGCATGCATTATTTACTCTCTCTCTCTCTCTCTCTCTCTCTCACACACACACACACACACACACACACATATTTATATGACACTAAGTATCAAAGTTAGTCAAATTACACCTCTAATAACTTTTTTGTAGAATACAAATTTAACCAATCTAACTGTTGAATTATGTGATATTATCTTCATGATCATTTATATCAAGTTACACGTAATTTTGACTTTCCTACATGTTTTATCTAATAATGAATACTTACATATATTTTAATACCATATTATACGTTAAAATAAAGTGATGTGATAAACTATTAAATAATTTTGAATTTGTATGAAATTTTGTATACTTAATCTAATTAATAATAACATTAAATTCAACAGCTAGATCGATTAAATTTGCATTCTATGAAAAAAGTTATTGAAGATATAATTTAACCAACTTTGATACTTGGTATCAACGAATTCTGATATATATATATAACAATTTTCTGTCAATATATATGGATTTTCCAAAGTTGGCTCTGATTGGTACTGATAGCAATGTTCAACAAAAATGTTAGACACAATGATTAAGATACCATGCATAGTCGGCTCAAAATTAGTTTAATAATTTACTTGTCAAACTCGATTTTGATTTCTTTTTTAATGTTACTGTCGTTTCTTTTTACTTAACATCTACGTTTGAAGAATGGTTATCTTTCTTTAACATCTAATGATACATGAAATCCAAAAAAAAATGTAAATAAAAGCAACTATGGTACGATCTTAAACAAAAAAAAAAAATCATTTGTGCACTGCATTGTAAAATTCTACTTATAAACATCCCCACACAAACACAATTCCACGCGGTTGATTATGTAGAATATATATTCCATTGATTATGGCATCAATCTTGAATAAAATTAAAAATCCTAGTATGGCAGGTACAAAGATCACTGTCTCCAGTCCATATTTTTTTACGTTTGGTCGTGTATATTATACTGTCACACAAGTCAAAGATTTAATCTTCGTGCAAATGATGGTATTAAAGTGTAATCCTGCTAGCCATGAGGAGCATAGAATCGGGGACATGATTTTTCAAATTAAATCATTCTAATATGTTAGAAATTTAGTTTGCACCTGATATGTTAATTAATTAAATCTATATATATGGTTCTCCATTGATACAGGTGTTTGACCTTTGCTACTACTTCGAGTAAACACAGCATGTCTGACATCCTTTCCTTCGTGTTACCCCTTCATCTTTTAACCTGTTCTGCACAAAATCACAATGGATAAGACAAGCTGTAAAAAATTTAATTAGAATCCAGCTCCAGAAAATATTATTCTATTGACAATTTTTTAAAGAATTTTGACAAATAGTAAATTTATTTTTAAAATAAATTGACAGCAAACATGCTACAAACTTAGATAGTAGGGGATGATAGTGATCCGGATGGAAAGTTAGAGTTAAGATAAGATTAATCCACTGCACCAAAATCAACTTTTAGCGGCAATTATTATGTCTTTTAGCGGCCATACAAATGGCCACTAATTTTTTTACTGACAATTAAGTAATGGTTAGCGTATCTAGAGTCACTAAAAGTTTTGCCAACATTTATATTGAATCCTGGTAAAGAACTATTAAATGGCTAGGAAAATTAAAACTTCTAGTAGCAATTATAATGGCCATTTTAATGACCACAAAAGGTAATTTTTGAATTGCCCCATTTCCACCCATTTAGTAACCTTTATGTATTGCTGGTAAAAACTTAAATAAACTTTTTTGATTACCATATATTTTATTGATAGTAATATTTGCTCCTAAATTTTTTTATCATTTGTCATTTAGTATTCAAGCCAAATATCACATCAAATGTCACACATTAGCATTTGAGGCAAGAAAAGAAATGAAAATTGAAACAATATAAAAAGGAGCTTTTCCCAATATTGATAGTACGCAATTAAGATATTAGTCAATGATACTTTTATTTAAAAAGTAATTACAATGAAGGAGGTTAACCCATTCTATGGTCAAGAAAATGCCACAAACCAGCTTATAGCGGTACTTTTCTTTTTTTTACATCAATGATATATTTTTCTCTTAGCAATGAATTTTTCTCCTATCATATCTAATAGTCTACTGTTACAAGAAACACACAATAGGATCTACTATACAATTCATGTTACATATTGATGCAACAACACAAAAAGATTATTCGCTAAAGTAAGCATCCAGCAGCTGCCCATCAAACAGAGTCTTCCCCACCTGTATGTAAGATCATAACAAATGTCAACAAAAAATAACCACAACCACTCAACTTTGGAACATTTCTTTTGGGCAATTTAAGCTGTTAAGGAATTCACATGCTAGATTGTGAAAATGTCTAGTAATAATTAAATTTATTAAACAAACTATAAATCAATAATTACCATTCATGAAAAGATTAGCAAATGCCTTTGCTATTAGTTTTTGAACTGTTTCATCATTGTCTTTTCTAAGAAGCTTCAGCAAGGTTGTGAGGTCACCAACTTTAAGCATATTCTTTTGATTTGCCTTTGTATATTATGAAAGACATAAATCAATGTTACTACAAAAGCATAAATGTGGGTAGTTAATCACGAGAAACGGAGGTCAAGATGTACAAAATGAATTCAAATATTTAATAAATAAGGATTGACTCTTAAGGCCACATTCTTCATGACCTTTCACCTAATTTTCACATAGTATGAGTCATTTATCAATCACAATATAAGAGCTTAACAAAGAAGTTGTAGGATATATGCAACAGGAAAAGAGAAAATCAATTGGATACTTTGGTCAATTTTGTGTACTTTAATTTTTTACACCCTCTCATTAAATACACAGACTAAAGTTAATTAGGTATTTAGATACAAAAGGTCATACAACCAAAAGTGAGGTTTTACTTAATTTCTTTCTCTTATTTCCCCTCTTTGAATTTTCATTTTACAAGTTATATGATTGTGTTTTACAGTAAAACTTTTTATTACATATGAAAAACTGAAAAATAACTATATAACTTACCATAGCTAAAATTAAGGGTTTAAAAGTATTGAGTTTTAGAAACTTATATCATAAATTATTTTGGTTAAGAAATCAAGAAAACAAATGGCAAAAAATAATTAATTAATTTTTTTTCCTCTTTAAAGTAGTTAAAAAAAAATTTGGGCCCTCTTCAGCCCTGGGCCTTAGGCCGTCGCCCCTTAAGCCTACGCCCAGGGTCGGCTATTGTTAACATCTATTAACAAATTTTTTTTATACACACAAATTTGGGGGTCAAATTTTTGAAAACATGCTGAAGAAGTTAAGTTATTTGTCAATTATGGCACACTATTTTGTTTGATTCAATAATTGTTGACAAGTAACCGGAGAAATAATATATGGTTAGGGTGTTGAGTTTTATTCGGCTGTTGTGTTGAGTTTGATCACTTTACTAGGGTAAAGCAAATATGAAAGCAAAAGGAAAAGTAAAGTTTCCCTGAACCATTCACGGGTTGCACCTTTTTTATTTCCTCTTAGTGTTTCAGTACTACAAGTACAACCCGTCAATGAAAGGGAGCAACACCTTAATATTATTCAACACAATGGTACCCACCACTATTTTCATTCATTGTGTCATCTGACAATTTGTATAATTCTAATTTCTAAATGAACTTTGGTAGTAGGATAATAACGAGTAAGGTTGCTGCACTGGAAGAAAATGGACAATAATTAATCACAAACCTCCATCCATGCATGGTGGTCCAGCAATGAAAAGGATCTTAGAAAAGATTGAACGAAAGTATGATCGTGTAATTTGGTTGATGGGTCGAAAATTATCATATATAGGTGACTCTCTGGTAACAATAAATTAAATTTGTGGAATGTAGAGTATATATCCATGTATTAATTGATAATTTTGTCGTCTAAAGCTCCGCTATAACTATGAATGCAAACAATCGTAGTAATGCTGACTAGGGTCCGTTTGTTAGATGAAAAATAATAGGTAAGAAATAAGGTAGATGAAAATAAAATAAAAATAAAATTATTTAGTTTAAGAAAAATAGATAAAAAATAAAAAATAAATAAGTGAATAAAAATAAGTAAAAAATAAAATAAAATAACTAGTGAATTTCACACTATTTTTATTCTTCTCTTCTCTTATTTTTTCTTTACTAAATACACTTATTTTATTTTTTTTTCACCTATTTTTTTTTCACTTTATTTTTCATCTACCAAACAAAGGTAAGTCATTATTTAACAGCTACACTACGCATTTACCGAGTCAGATCCTATATATTTCAATCTGGAAACGAAGGAGTATGTGATTGCAGGATAGATATGACTGGTATTGGAGAGAGTACAGTTTAAGCACCAGGTGCTTGCATTCAAGCACCGGTGCTAAACTTGATATGAGTTCATTAGTATACTTTTATCAAACAATAATAATAAAATAGTTGATAGTAATTAATAATAGAGTAAAATATGTTTTTGGTTTTTCTAAAATTTGTCAAATTCAGTTTTAGTCCCTCTAAATTTTTTGTCTTATTTTAGTTTCTCTAATTTGAAAATGTATCATTTTTAGTCTTCAAAATGATATTTAATAACAGTTATAGAGTACTATCTAAACCACTTTAAAAACCAAAAGTAATGTATTTTCAAATTAGAGAGACTAAAATTGGACAAAAAATTTTAGACAGACTAAAACCGAATTTGACAAATTTTAGAGGGACTAAAAATATATTTTTCCCTTAATAGTAATAAAAGATAAAAATAATTATGATTATTTTTGGAACTTATTTAATAATTTTTTTAAAAGTGCTGGATTAGAAAAATTAAGTGTTTAAGTTAAAAAAAATAAAAATGAGTGATGTATACATACATGACCTATTTAAGAATCCATTAAGAAAAGCTGGATTAGAGATTCTCTTAAATTCGATAACACGTCAAGTCAAGTCTTGTGGAAGTTACTCGTCTCTTAACTTATGCGGTGTGTACTTAAATACTCCAGGTAAATTGGCTTCAATTCATTAACCACCACCCACTTGACACACGTCAGTGTCGTTATCTGTTGGGGTCCCATAAAATTGAACCTACCGTACATCTGTTTCGGGCTTTTTGACTACAGGGTAATTTTTTTTTAAATTATCAAAATGGATAAATTTTAAAAAAATATTTAAATTGAAATAAATCATATTTTAGAAACATAACTCCTAAGTAAATTGTATATAATTTTTAATCTGAAACAAATTGAATTTTAAATATTTTTATTATAGGAGTCATAAATACTTATACAACTTCCCTTTTTTATTTTTTTAAAATATTTTTAGTGAAGTTGTAAATATACATACCACTCTTCACTTTTGAATAAATAAATTAACGATGATCTTAAAATTAGTATAAGGTCACATACAAAATATTTCAAGAATGATAATTCCAAAGTTAAGTAACGAAAAATGAATATAAGCTCACACGCGACTTTCTCACTTTCTTCTTGATAAATAATTTAAAAAACAAAAGTGTAAGTCGTATATATATTTACGACTTCACTAAAATATTTTAAAAAATATAAATAATAACATAAGTCGTATAAATATTGATGACTTTTATAAAAAATATTTAAAATTCAATTCGTTTCTGGTTAAAAAATAAAAAATAAATTAAAGTCATAAATAAATTCATGACTTTGAAAAAAAAAATAGCAAAGTTGTGTTCAATTTTATGACTTTTTTTAAAAAAAATTTAAAAAATAATAATAAATGTAAAGGTTGTAAAAGGATATACAACTTCTAAGTGAAAGTTGTGTTTTTGAAGTACAATTTATCTCAATTTAGATATTTTTTCAAAATTTGCCCACTATGATAATTTTGACAAAAAAATTACCCTTTGTGGTCAAAAAGCCTCTGATTCCAGTATCCAATACATACCACATAACTGTGCTCCTCACTTGGAATATCTAAGAACATAAATAATTGATATATACATATATATGTACAAAACATGCTTTATAAATAAGCATATACACCAAAAGACTCTGTCTCGTTCCACAACACACCTCCCTCTCTAATGGCAAATCAAGCCTCAATTATTAGCAGTGACTACTGTCTTCCTGACTCTGTCAATCTACAATTTAATACAAAAATGGGTGCCGTTTACAACGAAAACGGCGACGTTGTCTTTAATGTAATAAAAGAGACTTTCACACGTCACAAGCGTCGTGTTTTATATGATAATAAAGGAAAACCCATCGTCACTCTATACAAGAAGGTTTGGCTACTGAGGCATCTTATACTCATCGATTTTCTTATCTTTTTAGTTAAATTTTCATTTTTGATACTAAATTAACCATATTGTTATTATTCTTTATTTTTAATTTTGTAGTTTAAGACAATGCACGGGCGATGGCAAGTTTTCGAGGGTAAAAGCGATGATCTCTCTAAATTGCTCTTTTCAGCGAAGTTATCGTCAAAGACCCAGAAAAAGGTTAGATTAGATGTTTTCAGGGCAAACAACGAAGATGAAAGCAGGTGTGACTTTAGAGTCGTCATTGATGAAAATGAAAGCACTGTTTATGCCGGTGAATCTCCAACACCTGCTGCCGAGGTATATATTATGTATTGTGTCATGTGTTTTTATATACACGCACGTACACACAAGACACACCAATTTACCCATCTTTTATACAGCTGAATGGATACAATGACTACCATGATCTGTTTATCTCTCTCTCTCTCGTGTAGATGAAGAATAATGACGGCTTCATTGTCTTAGTCCATCCCAACGTGGACTACGCATTCATAGTGGCACTACTTATGATTGTTGACAAGATCAATAATAGTAAGATGAAAAAGTTTAAGCATACTTCCAAAAATATGGTTGAAATTGCAACATTTTGTTGTACTAATGACTAATCTCAGAAGGAGAAAACTTAGAAGAAGAAAACTAAGATGAAGAAAACTCAGATGCAGCTTCATAAGTGTTTTTGGTACTGTTGTCTAATTAGTATTGTAGTTTTATGTTGGTAACATGTGTAATAAAAGTTTTTATTAAATGTCAATGTAGATTATTAAAATTAAATTTCAATTCTAATTGAAGAACAACTCTCTCTCTTTATATATATATATATATGTAAGTTTTGTTATTGTATGAAACCAATTAATTAAATCTTGGGCTTGGTTTTAGTTAGAATAGATAGGGTTTGGTTTTCATTTTCAGACGGATTTGTATTTCCACTTCAGTGTGTGAAACAAATTGAGAAGGTATAATATTTTTCATACTTTTTTTTTACTTAGAGTAATCCATGTATTGTTAAGACGACTATTTTCTTTTTCTGATTAAATTGAAAAGGAGCTCCCAAATCCCAACATCTTAGTGACTAGAGTATCTTCTTGCTAAGGCTGCTTAATTCTTCAACAATAGACTATAATAATTCATTAACTGAAATTTATTAAGATTTACAAAGCCTCATGTGGATTTCATTCATTTAATTAATTTCACACATGAATTCGTGAGTTGGAATAAATTTCAATGAATAATAAAGAGTGCATTTTAACAAATAAGCTAAAGTGTGTTATTAATATTTATTTTTTCTTGTTTTTGGTAGAGATATTTATTTTCTCTAAACAGGTATATAGTTGTTATAAAAACTGTATGTTTTGAATTATGCTTGTGTATAATATAGTTATTGCCGCTGCTAACAAAATAATTTTGTATTAAAGTATATTTTCTCATTTAATTTGGTAATCGTGATAAAATCCACAATTATACTGAGAAAACATATCAATAAATTAGTACATAACCTACAAATTAAGAATTTTGGCTAATTCATTTGCATGGGCGTAAATTGTTGGAGAAGTTCTGGCAGCGATTTTATGAAGCAATTTTTAACAAACCATATGCATCAAAGTAAGCAAAGAAGGCATGAGAACTCTTCTACTTAACTAAGGAATAATTTGAAGGTGACACAGAAATGTATTGGTTGTAAATTGGCTTCAAGTTTAAGAAGCTATTTCTGATTGCGTCATACGGAAAATAGTAATAGTGTAAAAACAATTTTGTTGCTGTGTGGCTTTATTGAGTTTGTAGTATGTTCATTGCTTTAATCATTCCATTGGTTTCGTTGATGCTTACTGCCTAGTAACCCTCAAGAGCACTTGATTGTCTTTAATACGCACTTGTGTTGAACAGAGAAACAAATCCAATCAAATGCCAAGCTTTCCCTAGAACACAAAAGGTTTGCATTGTTATGGTTCTGTTACTTGGCTCCAACGAGCATTAGTGACTTCAAAGAGCTTTTTGGCAAAAATTTTGGCTTAGTTCGTCACTAGTATGAGCACATCAAAGGACATCAACAAGCTTAATTAACCTATGACAAAGAAAGAACGAGTCCCTACAAGAATATATAGGGAGGTTCAATGAAGAGGCAATCCAGAAAAAGGACCTTAATCAAGAGGCGACTTTGCATGTTGTTTTGGTCATTTTATGTGAGGGATTGTGATAATTACTGTTTTAACACATTAATTACCTATTGCCTTATTAATGATTTGTGGGTTCTAATCAAGTGATCTTAACACCAATTTTAATTATTGGCTAAATTGGGATTTCAATCAATTTTTCAACATTTGATACACATTGACATTGCTTCAGCTCATAACTTGCGTTGAAAATTTCTGATTTTTTTATGCTCTTATAAGGATCTAAGAGAGATCTACAATTTTTGCAAAAATGTCAATTTGGCCAATTCAGGCATTTCAGTGGCCAAAAACTCAACTTTGAAGTAGAATGAGAGGTGTTGTCGCACATGTTGAACACACATACACAATTTAAGGCATATCTCAAAGCGAATGAGTGTAAATTGGGGAAGTTAGAAGAAAAGTACATGGGAGCCATTTGACTCAGAGAACAAGTCCTCTCAAAGCGAATGAGTGTAAATTGGGGAAGGAGCAATGTGGTTGAACATAGGCAAAGACACAAGTTCACATACCTCGCTATAAGGAGTACATTATTCTAAATAAGAGTAGGAACGACAAAATATTGCATGAAGTATATCATTATCACTTGATTCAAGTTGCTCCAATGCCTAAGTTTGTAAAAGGAGAAATTGATAGAGGTAAAGGATGCAATTATCATTATACATATGGCTACCATTGAAGAGTAACACATTAAAAACCAAATAGAGATGTTAATGTAGGAAGGACATTTAAGTAGGTATATGCGATGGGGAAGATAAACAAGTGACGAGAACAAGGAAGCAAGGTACATAAAGCATAGTCCATCTAAAAGAAACGACAAACAAGGGAACAATAAAAAGGCATTGCTATGACTTTGAGGATGAGAGGGTAGAATCAAGAAAGTGGGAAATGATCAAAGAAAAATTAGACAACCAAAGGAATTATTGCCACAATATTAGGAGGACTCGTGGATGGAGGACCAACGACTATGGACCAACAGAGGCACCTAAGGGAAGTAATGCAAGTTTAAAGGGTGATGAATATGAACATGGTTCCTATTATCTTTACTGATGATGACTATGTTGGTATCAATATGAATCAAAATGATCCCATTGCCATTTTAATCAAGTTGAACGATTACTTTGTAGAAAGAATGTTGGTAGACCACGGCAGCTCAATAGACATCCTTTATTGGACAACGTACAAGAATTTTGGACTACTCGACTCTTTATTGAAGTCTTGTGGTAAGACCCTTATTTGTTTCTCGAGACTCGAGAGAATAAATTGAAGTGAGAGCTCTTTTTCCTGGAGTTCCCTACATGATATACGCAAAGGGGCGCAGTGAGAAAAAAGTCAATAAAACTCCTCGTCACCAATTTGCCAACTTCCTACAATGCCATCATAGGTTAGTTGTCTTCAAACCTACTAGGAGAATGGTATACTCCCCATTTCATAATGAACTTTCTTATGACAGAAGGGAGAGTCATTGTGATCAGGATGATTCGAAACTCACATGGTAATGTTACAATCATATTCTAAAACCTAACTTGGTTGGTAAACATGGTTATGGTTAAAAAAGTAACGATAAGTGGAGAATGTGCAAAAACTTAAAAGATTTAAATAAGGTGTGTCTAACGATCTTTACCGTTTATTGAGTATTAATTACCTAGTTGACAAAACATCTAGATTTCAATTGTTAAGCTTTATGGGTGCATACTACGGGTGCAACTAGATCATAATGAACCCTACATATTGAGCATATCAAACCACCCGCTATCAGGTTATTATCAAACCACTAATAAGTATCTAGTCTAGCAAATTTCACGTTCGAGATATCTAGTCCAATTGTTATGAAGGCTACTTTTACTTGATTTTTTTGTTGGTTTGATTTGTAGATTTGATTTGTTGGTTTGATTTATAGGTTTGACTTATTGGTTCTTAATCTGTCATTGTCTCTGATGTGTTCTTTTTCTTGTGGATCTCTTCATTTTTATCATTTTCCTTCACAATAAAATGATTTTTTTTTATTTATAAGCTATTGTATTTCCTGTAAACTACGAATCTTATTTTTAAGATATTATCAGTGCCAGCTAGATGTGCTCCAATGGATAGGAATGTCAAAATGAGTTGGGCTAGGAGAACCAACCAGTATAGCTCAATCAAACAAGTTGGGTTAGGTTAAGAATTTCAACCTTCCAACTCATTTAACACACTAACCTGACAAGTCAAATAGCGGGTTGGGTTGGGTTGGCCTATTGGGTTGTTTTTTTTCCATTACATTATCGTAGGGTTTTCACACAATTTAGAGAGATTGTATTACAACTGATAGAATATTGAAATTTTACAACTAATGGACTAAATTAAAGTTCATTTTTTAAAGTGCATGAATAATTGAGTTTATAAGTTCTCTTTGTTTAAACATGTGAAGTTTTAAAGATGGCAAATTTTATAGCTCTTGAGCTAAATTAAAAGTTCATAACATTTTTTTCTGTTTTTTAATTATATTTGATAAAAAAAATTAAAAAATTAAGACAAATAAAATTATTAAAAATTTTATAATATTATTTTTTTAATGAATTGACTAACTAACTCATCAACCCACCATAGATTAAGTTGGGTTGAAATTTTTAACTCAATACAAAAAATGAGTTCAACCCAACTTAACTTATTTTTGGCAGATTGGGTTGAGTTGATTCCTTTCACACCTCCGCAGGTGGTGGAAAAATTTAAGCTACTGTATCGTCATATAAGATACCCTTGAAGATGCAAGCGTTAAAGATGTTGTGAGTTTCGATGGACCACTTACGTACGTAGGTGCAATTAATTTTGCGGGACCAAATGAAGCTTTCGTAGATGCAATATATTTTATTCTGTGGGAACCAACCAGATAATGAAAATTGACGTGTGTGAAGCAGGTTGTGGTTAATTGAAGCCAATTTAAGTGTACATACACTGCGTAGGTTAAAAAAGACGACTCGGAGAAGACAACACTTGATGTCAACACCCCACACTGCAATCACGTGCTCCTTCGTTTCCAAATTGGAATAGAATCTGACTCGACAAATGCATGGCATAGCTGTTAAATAATGACTTAGTCTGCACTACCTTTGTTTGCATTCATAGTTATAGCCGAGCTTTAGACGACATAAATATTAATTACTACATGGACATATGCTCCACCTTCAACAAATTTGATTAATTGTAATCAGAGAGTCACCTATATATGATAATTTTCGACCTATCAACCAAATTCAACCAAAACACAGGATTATATTTTTGTTAAATCTTTTCCCAAGATCACTTTCATTACTTGATCACCATGCGCGGAAGTTTGCACTTAACTATTGCCTATTTTCTTCCATTGCAGCGACCTTAGTCATTATTAATTAATATTCTACTAAAGTTCATTTAAATTAGAATTGTACTCTTCGGATCCCACTCAAGTAAAATCAATCTCACTCTTAAGCTACTTTACTTTTTTAAGCTCATACTAGTATTTCTACCCGTGCATAGAGCTTTTTATATTAGATGTAGATTATAATAATTGTTTAAATTATAATTTGTATGTAATTTTTTTTATTAATATTCTAAAAATGAATTTTGTAATTGAATATTTTTTATCAAAGTTAAAGAAATAATTTTTTTAATTTTTATATTTTTATAAGCATTTAATTATTTAATTTCACTACTTTTAACAAAGTAAAATATGTTTCTTTTTATGTTTTTCAGTTAAAAAATTACAATTTTTCCTTAATTGAAGTTTTTATGATATGTATAGTATGGCTTTATTTTCTTTTAAAATTGTTAAGCCAATACAATTTTAACTGAGTGCATAAAAATATTCTTATATATCTTATAGAAAGTGAAAAATAAAATTATATTTAAGTCCCTTTAGATTCATAGTGAAAAATACATTTATCAATTGTTTATATACATGACTACCATTTTTCATCAAATGAACTTCATATAGACAATTTAACACCAATCAAATTCAGCTTTTCAATTAGAGTTTCATCATAGTTAAAATTCTTCAAAATATACATAGGATTTGTTTCCTACTAACTCTTTTAACTCATCCCAACCTTAAACAAAATTTTCTTACAAAGTAAATCATCAACCTGTCAAGATTTCTAATGATGTTTTCATCTTGTGCATATATGAGAATAATAAAAGAACATCACATTCAAATATTGGTCTTTAAAACGGTTTTTTCAATTGAATTTTATTTTTTATTATTTAATATTATTTAAACTATTTACTTAAAAAAAATAAAATTTGATTAAATAAAAGAAAACAATCCATAAATTAGTTAAGTCAGAATATAACAAGCAAGAAAAAAGTCAATTTAATTTAAAATTATTATAATAATCAATTAAAATTTATTAAAATTTCAATAGAGCATAATTTCTTCCAACTAATTCAATTTTTACAAAATTTATAAGTGTAAATTTCTCTTCATAATTTCATGAAAAATGTTCATCCCTGCTTGTTATATTTTATTCATACTTTCTATGTTATAAAAAATAAAAATTGCAATAAATTAGTTAGGTTAAAAGATAGTGAGCAAGAAAAACATTTATATTAAAATTATTATAAAAACAAATTAAAGAAATAACTTTACCCTAATAATCTAGCTAGATCTTAATGTGGTTTCAAGTAAATTGTTCATCCTTGTGAGTTAAGCATAAATTTTCCTACTTGCTTTTGTAAAAAAAAAAAAATATTCATCCCCATTGGTTATATTTGATATATAATTTCTATATTAATAAATTTATATATACATATCAATCTATAAAAGAAAATTTAAATTTGCCCATGTAAAAGAAAACCTTCATTGAATAATAAATTAGAACTGAATAATGATTTGCCTAAAAATTAATTTTAGACATTAATTTGCACAAAAAAAAAAAAGATACATGGACTTAATTTTATTTTTTGTCATGTAACTAAATATAAATTAATTAGTTAAAAATTAATTAATTAATGGCATCCTAGTGTGTTATATTTTATTCACGTTTTTTTTTTATTTTAATCAATTTAGATGTAGGCATTAATGTGTAAAAATAAGAAAAGAACAATGATTTACCTATCTTTTTTTGACATCAGTTCAAATTACAACTGATGTAAAAAGTGTTTTTCACACTGATTTTATATCTAATCTAGAAAGTTCTCATATTCTACATCCTTTGAATTTATAATGGATTTAGAACCTATATAAAATGTCATTTTCAACTAATGTAAAAGGTCTTATCTGCACCAATGATAAGAAGTTAAATAAAATCTTTAAAAACACTATTGTTGAAGAAAAACTTCTAAAAACACTCTTGTTAAAGTATAAGTTATAAAAATATTCTCATTCAAGACAAGTATCCTAATTTGTACATATAATGGATTAGAAATAAATGTTAGTATGACTTTTAAAGTAGTTATTGTAAAAGTCAACAAATTTATTATATTGAATCTTCTATCTCCACCCTTCCTTTAGTTGTAATTCCTTTAACTACAAAGTGCCCCAACCAATTGGACTTTCGTTTTCCTACCAAAAAATAAAATTTTGATTTAAAACCATATACCTGGTGGCCTGGATAGAAGACTTTCTCTTGGAGGGTTGTCTTATGCTCCTTAGGTACCTCCATTGGCTTCTCGTTCTCTTTCTCCACTTTTTTCACCTTACTTTTCTCAACATGTGCATGTAACCATGTCTCTAAATTCAATAAGCACTCCTCTATGTTGCTTTCAAGCTCATCATCACAATGTTCAATAAAATTGACATTCATCTTTTCAAGGGGTACATGAGGTGTGCCTTGCCTAAAGGCATCCTGAGTTATCTCATACACTACCACTATCATAAAACACCCCTTATATCACTAGGGTACTTCATAGTCTTAAAGACGTTGAAGGTGATGGAGTCTTTATTCAATTGGAGGATTATTTCTTTCCTTTGAACATCAATGAGAGCTCTACCTATGGCTAAGAATGACCTTTCAAGAATCAAATTTTTTAGGGTCCTTACTTCTTTCTTTGCCACTTCCTCCTGTTCTGAGACTTTTTCTTTAGAGATATCAGTATCTCTAACTACAGAGCTTGCACATGTATAATCAATAGTTCTACCACTTCTTAGAGCGATATCACTATAATGTTCTTTGGGATTGTTAATAGTGTTGCCAGAAAAACCATTGCTTGACTTTTTCGCCATCTGCTTAGCTAGTTGCCTTACTTGAGTCTCCATATTTTTAATAGAGGCATTAATGCTCTGCATAAACTGCTTCATCATCACCTCTAGAGAAGGGCTTCTCCCCACTCCATTGTTGTTACTAATAGGGCCCCCCTATTTGGTTGAACCCCATCTTTCCTCCATGAAAAATTAGGATTATCTCTTCACCTTGGATTGTATGTGTTGGAGTAGAGGTTGTACTATTGCCCCCCAAAGTTCTAGACATAATGTATATTCTTTTGAAAACTTCCTTCAGGAGCACATTCCCCATTAGCATGTGGGCCTTCACAGAAAACACAATGCAATTCTTGGACTGCTTGAACAGTGGTAGCCTGAGATCTCTAGTATCCAGTTTGCATGAGCTTTAGTTGCTTGGTGAGCTACTCTAGTTGGTTTGACATAAGCTTCTGTTGTACTAGTAGGACACTTTCTATATCTAGCTCTAATACTGCTCTCATTGAACTCAAGCCTCTATCATATTGGATGCTGTACTCATTAGAAGCCATAGGCTCAATGATTTCTGTGGCCTCTACGACATTCTTGTTGTTCATGGTGCCTCTAGCTGAAGCATCAAGGATTATCCGATTTTGGCCCACATATCAATAAGAAAATAGTGAACTTGCTAAAGATCATCAAAACCATGATTAGGACATTTTTTAAGAAAATTCTTATTACCTCTCCTAAGCATCAAACAAGTCCTTGCTCTCCCTTTGCTGAAAACTGATTATATGGTTTCTCCTCTGGAAGTATAGAGAATGAGAGAAGAAGCGATCAATGAACTAAGATCCCGTCCTAAGAAACAAGGACTCTTTATGGTTGAATTTGGAGCCACTCCTTAGCATCATCCTTCAAGGTCAAAGGAAACAATTTAAGTCTGATGGCCTCCTTTAGAACATCCTAAAATTTCACTGTCTCACAAATCGGGGCTCGTTATTTTTGGTCGGTTGGTTCGATCACCAGTGGCATTCTTTTATAAAAATTGAATCCGACCAATATAATTCGAAATACCAAAAATTTTAACCTATCCAACCTGATTATTCGACCTTAACCAATCAATAACTCATTTTTTTACTTCGGACTGTTTGAATTCGGTTGGTCAACAAATTTTTGCCCAGCCTTATTTGTATTCAGACAGCGCAAAACTCTAGACAGTAAGTTGGTTTCAAAGTTTGATATTGTCTAATTTATGTTTGTGTTCTGTCTTTTTCCATCTATTATGTGAGTGAGTCTATATATATAAGAGGACATTATTAATTCAGTGAAACATATTAAGAATTAATTAGCAATGTCATTAATTTAGTGAGATGTATTAAAGATTAATTGACATCGTCATTACTTGTGTGGGGCATATTAATTGGAAAGAATTTAAGCCCAAAATATAGCTAATAATTAATTAGTTAGTAACTTGTATCATAACGATGCTTGTGAGCTCAGTTCATGATAATTATAGACTCGAATTAAGTACTCGCTTGGATCCGAAAGGATCTAGCCTGAATTCAGATTCAGATAGTTTGGAGAACAGTATTGAGAGTTGATAATTGAGAGTCTGAGATGCATCTTCCATGAAAAAAGGAATTATAGTATATTGTGTTTATGTATTTTTTTTTCTTAAATATATGTCAATTGAATAGAAATTAATGTAGTACACAACGAGGTAGAGTTGCAACTTATAAGTTATAACTAGTCAACAGTTTCATGATATTAATTTGATGTTTTGTTGGGTTATCCAATGGCTTCAAAAGATAAATGCAAACTAAAATATGTTCACTTCCTAAACTTGTTAGACAAAGCAATAGCATAAGAGCTGACCATCTTATAAATTATTAGTTTAATTCTCTTTTTAGTCTCTATAGTTGGCAAACTTTACCTCTTGGTCCCTATAGTTAAAAATAATCCGTTTTAGTCCCTATATATGCACTTTTGATATTAGTTTTGTCCTTGCTGTTTTAAACCGCCACAAATTGAATAAAAAACACACAAAAAATGCCAATTTGTAGCGGTTTTTTGTAACACCTGGCCGCTTTCAAGATCAACAGATGTCCCCATAAACCAACACAAGACTTTTCAGTGTGCTTTGTCCTCACTCACATGCTTCTTGGGAAACTTCTCAGGAGGTCACCCATCCCAAAATTGCTCCAAGTCAAGCATGCTTAACTATGGAGTTCTTAAGTGATAGGCTATCGAAAAGTAGATGTATCT
The DNA here is from genome assembly GCA_004329165.1 of Spatholobus suberectus. Classification (NCBI taxonomy): domain Eukaryota; kingdom Viridiplantae; phylum Streptophyta; class Magnoliopsida; order Fabales; family Fabaceae; genus Spatholobus; species Spatholobus suberectus. The sequence goes on from CM014731.1 coordinate 23,791,692, forward strand.
TGTTAATATAGGTAGCACTTATTAATTCCTGTAAGCTATCCTCAATTGTACAGTCTTATACTTGCACAGCCTCTGGATTACTCTCATTCTGGTGTGTATTCGATTCATTCATGTATCCCTCCCGTTGGAAGCCTGTCAAGAGTCGCTCCTTGTCCATGCCTCATCTCTTTTGCACCGGTGATCACTCCTCGCCCTCGTCAGCGCTTGGGATGTTACATGATTAAGTTTAAGTAAATAAAAATGTGTCTAAAATTTTTCTACTTTTATAATAGAAAATTTTCAAACTTAACAGAATTTGAAAGCAGTAGTAAAAGATGAAAGATAAGACTATATATACATATATATCATAAAACTGTACATTATGGTTTGATAATACAAAAAACTAAAAAAAAAATACATCCAAAGATAGACATTATCTTACCCAATGTGTACATCAAAAAGATCCTATACAGAGCAATGTTCATCTACTTTATCCCTCATACAAAAAGAAAAATACTATAGGTCTTCAGATCCTCCCCTGTTGAGATGTCCTCTAACTCATACTCAGCATCACGAAGCATTAATGTCGTCTTTAATAATCATGATCAATCATACAAGAAGAAAATAATGGAGTGAAGTATTTTGTTCTAAAATCACTTTTACATGTATGGTAGGAAATCTACCATAAAACAAAGATAAAACATAGCTGATAACAAAAGGAATCCTAAGGTTCATTCTAAGTTGTATCAGACTACCTTAACTAGGTATGGATCCATACTTCCAATTAGTGGGTAATAGTTTTCAACAGAACCTGGGAAGTGAGTAGCAGTACATATACCTCTCTCAACATCATCACGTGGTACAGTCCTCATTATCATTGAGGAAAATAATAATCAGGATACCCATTTATAGATGTATACTCTCAAACTAATCTTGGAATGTTGAGTAGTTGTTGGGGTTATTGAGTTTGGTTAGGCGAATATGCTAGCTCAAGGGCGCTACCTTGGCCATTGGGACATTCACCACTCAATGCCTACCCTTAAGACCTTCTCAAGTGAGTCCCTGCCTTTCATTCCTTAGCGTACCAAACTTTAGCTTTCCTAGCAGGGTGCCATGCCGTCACATGTCACTTGCTTTACATTACTCACTAAACTATCAATTCTTAACTTCTCAAGCAAAGGTTTCCCTGGTTTCAATTAATTTGAGCACCAGTACAATCAACATTTCTGTCTTATTTTGCAAAAATTACACAATATCAAAATTTTAACAGAATAACGACATAGTAATTATAATTTAATTACTAAAATTTTGGCATAATAACAACTAAATAAATACATTTTAATTTTGTAAATTTGAGCAGAGTAATAGCTTAGCAATTATAATTTAATAATCTAAATTTGAACAGAATAACAACTTAGTAATTATAATTTAATAATTTAAATTTGGACAGAGTAACAGCTTAATAAAAATTAAAGTTTAACATCAAACATAATATAATGATAATAATAATTAAAATTATACTTAAACGGTTTAAGGAAAAACCCTTCCTACCAACATGCAAAGTGACAATAATTGGGAACCAACCTCACTCCCCCCATTACCTCTAAGATAGTTGATGAAGAGGATGAAATTGTTGATGCAAAGCTCTTAGGAAGATAACTTTACTAGTTGTTAGAAAACTAGTAAAATTTTAGCAAAAAAATAAAGTAAAATAATTTTTTTCTAAAGAGAGAAGCTCTCTAAGAATTTGGCTAACTTGAGAGAGAGGAGGATGTGTGAAAAATGACCAAGAAGCATGGGTATTTATAGAGGAGAAGGGTGGGTTAGGTGTCCCCTAAATGACATAAGCGATGATGCAATAAAATTTATTTTTAATTAATTTTAGAGACACATAACCCAAATAGGTGGTGAATCACCTATTTTAGGGTTGGGGACATGCTCCACCAGCTGTCCCAGCTTTCATGTGTCAATTTTTATCTGTAGGTAAATTAATCGGTACCGATAATAATGCTTAAACTTGAAAAATTAGCTTTTAATATCAAAATAATGCATTTTAATGACAAACTATACAATTACATTATTTTTCACCAAAAATAAATTTCTAATAATAAATTTTAATTTTTATTAATTTATTTCAAATTATATGTATTTATTTTGTATTTTTAAGCTAGAAAATTCATAAAAAATATATTTTAATTCAATCAATACCAAAATTTTTATGAAAATTTTAAAATTAAATATTTTACCCATGAATAAACTAAAATTACCATTTTCACCTGTTTTGGATGTTAAACCAGTACTGGCTGACTTATCAAAGACCTAGGAGTAATTTGGTCATTTTATACAAGAATTCTAAAAAATTTCCAAAATCATATTTTAATATATATGACATGATTCTAAGGTCAAATTGATATTTTGATATCAATTGAATCTTTTTCTCAGGTCAACCCTTAATACTGATAAATAGGAACAAAATCATCATTTTTTAATTTCTCCTGACTCTAGCTTGGAAAAATTATTAAAAATGACGATTAAATAGCTCTTCAAATTATGAGAATAATGATAGGGATCAGAATTTTGAAATTTCATCCCGATTTTTCATAATTGCATTGTCAATATTAAAAAAATAGTTGAAAATTTGGAATAGGATTGTTATGTGTTCACTATTTTTCTTTCAAAATAAATTTTTTATAATGAAAGATACTTACTATAAAATTTTCAAAATATTTTGAGGTCAAAAAGTCTGGTTGATTTTTGCAGTCAACCAAGGGTATTTTTGTCATTTTACAAAAATATCTTAATAAATTCCAGAAAAATTTATAAAATTATTATTAATTATTCAAATATATTGATGACTTAAAAAAAAAAATTTAAACATATAGAATAATTTGATATACAAAAGTAGGGGTGTTACATTTTTTACCACTAATTTTCATTTTATGACAGTTTTCTTTCACGGAGTTAAGACACACTTGACGGCAAGAATCAAATTAGTATCGAAAGTGCATGTATAGTGACTGAAAGGGATTATTTTCAACTATAGGGTCCAAAAGGTAAAGTTTGTGCAACTATAGGAATCAAAAAGGTAATTAAACATAAATTATTCTTATAGTCTAATTTGGTAAGGAAAGAAATGACAAGGTAATTAAGAAAAAAGTGATGATATATAGACATTTTTTTATATGTCAAATACTTTATTAACACTTATTATTTTTTATTTCTTTCTTTTTATTATATTATATCACCTATTATATCTATACTTTTGTTTTCTTTTCTCTCTTTTCCTCTCCAGGTTTCAAATAGTATTTGGTGCCATAGATTAATTTCCTTAAGAAAATGGCATTTAACATTTTTTGTTTGTAAATGTCATTACCTACTATTTTTCTTTATCTCTTTCTTTCTATTATATTATATTACCTATTATATCTACACTTTTGTCTCGTATCTCTCTTTTTCTCTCTAGGTGTTAAATAGTATTTAGTGTTCATTGATTATTTTTCTTAAGAAAATGACATTTAACATTTTTTTTTGTAAATGTCATTTTCTTAAAAATGAAAACAAAATCTCATTTTAGCTTTGTCATCTATTCATCAAATGTAAACTTCCTCAGTTAATTCTTAAAATAAACATATATATTAATTAAAACATTGATTTCCACTCGAAAGGTAATGTTTTTGAAGATAAACACATACTCGGTCAAGTACCGGTTAATGCATCAATTATTTTTTAGTGAGATGAAATAATGGAAATTATTTTCTATCTCCATTGATAAAAAACAACATAGAATGAGAATGAAAAGGGTGCTTATATAAGAAAGAGTAATGTGGTCCATCATCAAAACTCAAAATGTTTGTTTGACCAAGTCGTACATTTGATGCGTGTATGCGATACGGTATAGATATACACTTTCAACTGTGCTCCTTATGGACAGATTACAAAACATAAACTAGTTAATTGGAACAACGGTATATGTACATAACATGCTCTATAAATTTGCATTTACACCAAAAGACCGTCTCGTTCCACAACACAACTTCCTCTCCAATGGCAAACCAGTTTTCTGTTATCAGCCCTTCCTACTGTGTTCCTAATTCTGTCAATCTGCAAATTAATACAGAGAAAGGTGTCACTTACAACATAAACAACAACGTTGTCTTTTACACAAAAGATACTTTTTTCACCCTTCACAACCGTCGTGTCTTATGTGATGATAAAGGAAACCCCATCGTCACTCTATACGGGAAGGTTTGGCTACTGAGGCATCATATACTCATCATCTATTTCCTTCTTTTAACTAGTTAGCTTAATTAATTCAATTTTCCCAGCAAAATCTTTTTTGTTAAAATTTTCATTTTTGCTAAAATTAACCGTGTAGTTATTATTCTTAATTTCTAATTATGTAGAATATGACGTTGCACGAGCGATGGCAAGTTTTCAGGGGTCAAAGTAGTGACCCCTCTCAATTGCTCTTTTCGGTGAAGAGATCCTCAATGATCCAGAGTGGGACGATGATTAAATTAGATGTCTTCCTCGCAAACAACAAAGATGAAAGCATGTGTGACTTTAGAGTCATCATTCGTGGAAACAAAAGCTCATGCACTGTTTATGCCGGTGAATCTCCAACGATTGTTGCCAAGGTAAGTACTACATGTGTATGTGTTTTTATATACACACGTGTACATTACACACCAATATACCTACCCTTTAACACAGCTGAATGGATATAATTCATGACTACCTTGTACATGTCTCTCTCTCTTTCGTGTAGATGGAGAATAATGGCGGTTTCAATATCTGGGTCTATCCCAACGTGGACTACGCATTCATAGTGGGACTACTTATGATTATTAACGAGATGGATGATTCTGATGAGTTGATAGAGAGTGTCATAGATGGGGCGACCACATCTTTATTGGATGAAATAAATTAAAATTAAATCTTGGGCTTGATTTCAGTTAGAATAGATAGGGTTTGGTTTCTATTTTCAGACCGATGTGTATTTCCACTTCAGTGTATGAAACAAGTAGAGAAGGTGTAATATTTTTTAAATAGTGTCTTTTTTTTTTCTTAGAGTAATCCTTGTACTCTATTAATAAAATTATTTTCCTTTTCTGATTAAAAAAGGATCTCCCAATTTCCAACACCTTAGTGACTAGATTATCTGCTTTTTTTTTTTTTTAATCGGTAAAAAGGCGTATACATATATATATTCTGTAAAGGTAATAATAGGTACAAGGAATACCTAGGATTAGCAGGATACAAAGCTTAATTCTTCAACAATAGACTATATTAATTTATTAACTGAAATTTATTAATGTTTACAAAATCTCATGTGGACTTCATTCGTTTAATTAATTTCACACATGAGTATGTGAAATAAATTATACGTTTTAAAAAGTAAGTTAAAATGTGTTATTAATTTTTTTTTCTTTATAAAAGTATCTAGTCTTATAGAAATTGTAAGTTTCAAATACGCTTGTGTATAATAATTATTACCGCTAACAACAAAATATGTGTTAAAGCACGTCTTTTCATTTAGTTTGCCAACTGTTACAAAATCCACAATTATGTTGACAAAATTTATCAATAAATTAATACATGACCGACAAATTAAGAATTTTGGCTAATTGATTTTGCATGCGCATAGAGAGATTGTTGGAGAAGTTCTGGCTGCGATTTATAACAAATCATATAGTTTAGGACTGAGCTTAAGGCCAAATTATAGTATGAATAGAGTTATTTCGGCCTAAAGTGTTGTACTAACCCAAATTATAGTGGTTGATCGAAATCAACATTTAAATGCATGATTCCTAAAATGCACTCATGAATAGTATATCTTATCTTATCCCTAGAATTCAATCAAAGTCAAAATTCTCATCTCACACACATTATTAGCTTTTGTGTGAGTGGTAAATCCAACTCCCACCCGCATAAACACCCAACATCAAACAACTCAGGCCAAGACCGCATCGAATGGCCATGTGAAGGTCAATCCATTTCACAATACGCATATTGAACCTACTCCTTCTCGACCCTTATCATAATGAATCTGAATTAATATGATTTCGGACAGATTTGTCAAAGGTGGTAGCTTGATTGGAGTGAGAAAACCCATGTTGAGAGTCATTATAGGTTCAAATGCTTGGTTAGGCTCCCAACATATGCAAACACCCCAATATTTTCTTTCTCAAATGTCGACTAAGAAAACATCATCTAAGAATGACCCAATGGTTATTAGAGCAATAATAGCAAATGTCAAAGTGGGGAAAGTATTTGAAGACCAAGGAAGCTCTATTGACATGCTGTACCAACATGTTTTAGTCAAATGTGAATTGGTAAAGAACAATTAAATCATTTGTGAGTGCAACTTGGTAGGATTTATAGGAGACCAGGTCCAACCTTTGGGGTATACGCCTTTTTATGTATATATAGGTATACGCCTTTTCAACCATGTTAGGGACGAAATTGACAATTGATCACTTAAAGAATTTAATTCTTTTAAAATAAGAAAACAAACTTTAAAATTTAAAAAATAAAATATAATTATAATTGCTAATTAAAAAGTTAATAATTAAAATTTTGATAATTTCATAATATATACTATCATGCATAATCTTCACTATTAGTTTTTTAGGGAGTGAGGATTAAGCTACTTCAAAAATCAATTCAATTTGACAGTTTGTTAAATAAATTCAATTTAACACATAATATACTTTCTTACAATATAAGTAAATGCCAATATAAGATTAACTATATGATTACAAATATTCAATTTATCTAAAATTTAGTGTGCATAATTTTTAACATAATATCAAAATATTCAACAGTTAAATTATTAAAATGTAACACACACACACATATATATAAGCTATTAAACAAAGTAACTTTACTAAGAAATGAGAAAAAGAGTTATTCCTGATCTTTTTATAAAGAAGATGCAGACATATTTGAGCAAAAGCAGCATTGAAAATGATAAAAAGTCTCAGTTTCTATCATAAGGTATTTGTAATATAGAATAAATAAGGAATGGGAATATTCATATTACAATTATCATCTAAAAAGTTGAAATAAATTGTAATTTAATCCTAGATTGATGGAATAATCTTTACAGTCCATGTCAAGAACTACTTGTTATTTTCATCATTTACAAATAACCACTGTAAAACTTAGCATAAGGTTTTTTTGTTTTTTGATAAGCACTTAGCATAAGGTTAATCAAATGAATGGTACATCAAATTTATTTCTTCTATTAACCTTCATGGCAGTCAAACAATATTATTAAATTTATTTTAATTTCTAAAATTACCAAAAAAAATACATTTCCAAAATAATTCATGAAATTTCTTTTGTGCTCTAATCATGTACCGAGATTTCATGGAATTTCAAAGTCGATATATTTGTGTACATATATAGCAAATTGGCGAAAGATGCTTTCATCCCTTGGCAAAAATAGAAGCATATTAAAATAAAATAAAAATAAAAAATAAAAAACGAAAAGGCAACCACGTTGATTAGGGAAATTAACAAAATAAAAGTGGTAGAGAGAACTCACAATGGGACACACCTCTTCACGGCTTGAAGTTTTTGGTGGCGCAAGGCTGCTGAGACGGAGGATGTGTGTGTATGGTTTGTTGCAATGGCGGGAGACAGAGAAAGGGATAATAGGGAGACAGAGAGTGAGGCAGAAAGGAAGTTATGGCGCGGATACCATTAGTACTTGGCATCAGTGACGTTAGATACAACGACATAATAAATGCTCAGCTTAGCGTCAATTTAAACGACATTTCTTTTACTAAAAAGTGGTGTTGGCTTAGCCAACACAAATATATAATTACAAGAAAAAAAAATTGTCATCTCTGTTGTGGATAATTCAGATTGTAAAGCTAATAACAGAAAGTTAGTTAGGAGTTAGCTGTCATATGTTAGTTAGATATGTACCCAGCTTATAAATAACATAGTTTGTATTCAGAAAGAGGCAGGGAGAAAGTTACAGCAATAAAAATTCAGTGTGTTACAGCTTCTTTTATTCTCATTCCTTCCCCATTTTACATTCATTGTGTGAGTGTGTGAAATACTGCCCCAACAGAATTGGTATCAGAGCCTATGATCCATGGCTAATTCAGGAGGAAGTGTTCCTATTTCTCTTCCAATTCTTGATGGAAAAAACTATGAGAAGTGGAGCATTCAAATGAAGGTGGTATTTGGCTATCAAGAAGTGTTGGAGATAGTCAAGAATGGGGTTTCTGAATTGGGAGAGAATCCAACTGATGCACAGAGGACTGCACACAGGGAATCTAAGAAAAAGGACTGTAAGGCTTTGTTCTTCATCCACCAGAGTCTTGATGCTGCAAATTTTGAAAAGATTGTTGTTGCAACATCAGCAAAGGAAGCTTGGGACAACTTGGAGAACAGTTACAAAGGGGGTGCAAAGGTCTTAAAGGTGAAATTGCAAGCCTTGAGGAAACAATTTGAAATACTGCAGATGGAGAGCAATGAAACTGTGGCTGAATTCTTCACAAAGATTCAGTCACTTTCCAATCAAATGAAGTCAAATGGAGAGGAGGTGAAAGATTCAAAAATTGTGGAGAAGATTCTTCGATCCTTATCACCAAGATTTGATCATATTGTTGTTGCCATTGAGGAATCAAAGAACCTGGATGAGATGACTATTGAAGAACTCCAGAGCTCATTAGAAGCCCATGAACTACAGTTGGCAGCGAGGGTTGGTGACAAACAGCATGCCCAGGCCCTCCAAGCTCAAGAATTCAAGAAAGGAGAAAATAGTAGCAAAAGAAACAAGAGGGGTCGTGGCAAGGGTAAGACACAAGGAAGAGGAAGAGGTAGAGCAAATAAAAGAATTCAAGATTCTGATCAAGAAATGCACAATTCTAATCAGAACTATGAAGGCAGCGGCTCAAGAGGAGGGGCATATAATGGGAGAGGTCGAGGAAGAAAGTTTGACAAAAGCAAAATTCAGTGTTATGTGTGCAACAATTATGGTCACTTTGCAGATGAGTGCTAGTATAATAAAGGCTCTAAAAATACTGGGGAAGAAGTTGGGTTTGCTAAAGATGAAGACAATTCATATGAAGTTCTACTCATGGTCACAACACCAACTAATGAGTCAAATGTCAATTTTTGGTATCTTGATTCAGGATGTTCAAACCACATGACTAGGAAGAGAGTTTGGTTTGCCGAATTAGATGAAAACATCAAGAGCAAGGTGAAGTTTGCAGATGACAGCTTTGTTTCTGTAGAAGGGGTTGGCAGAATTTTGATTAGACAGAAAAATGGTAAGCAAGCTTATATTCATGATGTTCTTTATGTTCCTAGTATAAAGAACAATCTTTTAAGTTTGGGTCAATTGCTTGAAAAGGGTTATTCAATGAAGTTAGAACAGGGAAATTTGATGTTGTTTGATATCAAGGGAAGGTTAGTCTTGAAAGTTCCTGTGTCTAAATACAGAACATTCAAGATTAACATCCAAACTTGCCAATATAAGTGTTTGGTAGCAGCTGTAAATGATGAAAGCTGGTTGTGGCATTTAAGATACGGACACTTAAATTGGAGAAGTCTTCAGGAAATGAGTAGAAAGAAGATGGTACATGGTTTACCATTAATTCAACAGCCACATGAAATCTGTCAAGGTTGTATTTAGGCAAAACAATCAAGGAGATCCTTCAATTCAGAAGTTCAATCCAAAACTTCTAACCCATTGGACTTGGTGTACTTTGATGTGTGTGGGCCTGTGAATGCTGTAATAATTGGAGGAAACAGTTACTTTGTCTCATTTGTGGATGATTACAGTAGAAAAATGTGGGTTTACTTAATCAAGAGGAAGGATGAGGTGTTGGATGTATTCAGGAAATTTAAGGTGCTGGTAAAGAAACAATGTGGAAAGAAAATAAAAGTACTAAGAACAGATGGTGGGGGTGAATATAACTTAACTAAATTTCAAGAGGTCTGTGATCAATGGGGTATTTCTCATGAGGTAACAGCTCCATATACACCTCAACACAATGGTGTAGCTGAAAGGAGAAATAGAACTGTGATGAACATGGTGAAAGGTATGTTGAAGAGTAAGTCACTACCTAATCAGTTTTGGGGAGAAGCTGTGAGCACAACTGTCTATATCTTGAATAGAAGTCCAACCAGGAGATTGAAATGGACAACTCTAGAAGAAGTATGGATAGGGAGAAGACCAAATGTGGGCCACTTAAGGGTGTTTGGATCTCTTTGCTGTAAGCATATACTTGAAGAGAAAAGGAAGAAGCTGGATGATAGAAGTGACATACAATTTTGTTGGGATACCATCGTACTGGTGCCTACAAATTGTATAATCCATTGACAAAGAAGGTTATGTACAGCAGAGATGTGATAGTGGATGAATCACAGAACTGAAACTGGAAAACAGTAGCCAACAATGAGCAGAAAGTCTATAATCCAATCCAATTTGGAAAGGATTTAAACCCTATTCTTGGTGAACAAGAGGAGGATGCTATAGAGAATTATGATCAGCTCGCTGGACAACAACCATCTTGTATAAGATCGCAAAGAAATAGGGTGCCACCAAGGAGATTGACTGATTATGAAATGTTCCTAGATAGTGTAGTGACAAGTGAAGGAGAGTTGGTTCACATGGCTCTCCTTGTAGATGCTGAACCAATTTATTTTGAGGAAGCAATTAAAGATCAGAAATGGGTGATTTCCATGGAGGAGGAATTGAAGTCAATTGAGAAGAACAAGACATGGGAGTTGGTGTCATTACCTCCACAAAAGAAACCCATACCTGTGAAATGGATCTATAAGATTAAGATGAATCCAAATGGATCAATTTCTAGGTATAAGGCCAGACTTGTGGCCAAAGGATTCATGCAGAAAGCTGGATTTGATTACCAGGAAGTGTTTTCACCTGTGGCAAGGATTGAGACCATCAGGTTAGTAGTAGCCATTGCAAGCTACAAAGGTTGGCCTATATACCAACTTGATGTGAAATCTGCCTTCTTGAATGGATCACTTGAAGAGGAAGTATATGTGCTACAACCACCAGGCTTTGAGGTACAAAATCAAAAGGAAAAGGTGTATAGATTGAGGAAGGCACTCTATGGGTTGAAACAAACACCTCGGGCATGGAATAGGAGGATTGATTTATTCCTATCTACACAAGGATTTGAGAAGTGCACCAATGAATATGGAATCTATGTGAAAGGAGAAAGGGGTAAAACAACTTTGGTGGTGTGTCTATATGTGGATGATTTGCTGATTACAGGAGAAAAGGAGCAAGAGATTTCAGAATTCAAAAGGCAAATGAAAGAAGAGTTTGAGATGACAGATTTAGGAACAATTTCCTATTTTTTGGGCCTAGAATTTTTACATACTAGTAAAGGACTGTTTCTTCATCAGAAAAAGTATGCATGTGATGTATTGGAGAGGTTTAATATGAAGCATTGTAATCCAGCTAAGACTCCGGTAGAATGTGGAATTCATTTAGTAAAAGATGCAAAGGAAGATGTAGTGAATCCTATACTGTTTAAACAAATTGTAGGATATTTGAGATATCTTTGTAACAACAAGCCAGATATTTCTTATGTTGTGGGTTTGGTGAGTAAGTTTATGGAGAATCCGAAGGTCTCTCACTTAGGTGCAGCTAAGAGGATTCTGAGGTACGTGAAAGGGACTCTTGACTTTGGTCTGTTATTCACCAATAACAGCAACCGAATCAAGGGAAACATTGTTGGTTTCACAAACTCAGATTGGTGTGGAGACAAACAAGATAGGAAGAGTACAAGTGGCTATGTTTTTCAGTTATGCAACACTGCTTTTTTCATGGTGTTCAAAGAAGCAATTGGTTGTTGCTCTTTCATCATGTGAGGCAGAATACATTGCTGCATCAACAATGGCATGCCAAGCTGTGTGGCTCCAAACCTTACTTGAGCAAATGCATTTGAAAATGGAAGAACCAATGAAACTTTCTGTTGATAATATTTCAGCAATTAACCTGGCCAAAAATCCAGTAGCACATGGAAGGAGCAAGCACATAGAGACCAAATTTCACTACTTGAGAGACCAGGTGAATAATGGAAAGATATAGTTGATCTATTGCAAGACAAAAGATCAAGTGGCAGATCTCATGACCAAACCATTTGTGAACACCCGATTTTATCTGGGCAATTAATTTTGTAAAAAAATTAAAATTAAAAGAAGCAATAAATAAAAAAAAGGGAAATAAAATAGTAAAACATGTAAACAATTCAAGTTTTACTTAGTGGGTTAATGTGTTTAGATTTATAAAAAAAAAAAAGAGAAAGAATAAAAAATTAATTTTAAAATAAATACATTTTAGAGAGTGTTATTTTTGGGTTGTGTAGCATATTCAAAGGATACAAAAAAAATAATAATAATAAAAAGAAGGGAGATATTGGGCTAGGCCCATTTTAGTAAGGGAAAAAAAACGAAAAAAGAAGCGTGGAGAGGAAGTTAAACGGAAGCTTCCAAAAGAAGTTTTTCAAAGAAGTTATATAAAGCCTGTTGAACGGTTGGCGGGGGGGATTTTTGGAGGAAAGAAAAATCTGAGGGAAAAACGGAAAGAGAAGGAGAGACAAGAGAGGTACGAAAGAGAGAGTAACGAGGGATATTGGTGCTATTGGTCCAAGAAGGAAGAGGAAGAAAGCGAACTTGTGAGGATCACATATTGCAAAAGCGAGTACTGTAGAGGTATACTCATACACCCTACCATTTGAACAAAGCTTCCTGATATTATTGCCGCTCTAATCTTCGTATTTATTTATTTTTGATTGAATAATGTTATGCATCTTCATGTTCTTCGTTGCTGTATTAGTGAGATTTCCTTTAATAATTCATTTTCTTCTAGCTGAAACACGACAATCAGACAATCCTTCTTTAATCTTCATCCTCATCTCTACATGTATGAATTCGCGATTAAGCATATAGACATTATAGATTTACAAGTAGTTCCACATTGGCTCGATATTCCTTTAAGCTTTACTGATGCGGAATCAACACCAGAATTCACATATCCATGAACTAAGAAAACATAGAAACAATAAAAATCAATTGAGAGGCGAGTGAATTTCTCTGCGTCCCTGTTCTTCGCATTGGAATGTTCCTTTTATTTTATTTTATTTTATTTTTGGCTGTAACGCATTGTGATGTTTCAAACCATAGCCACCTCCTTACGTAAGTCACCATTGTTGCTCCTCCATTAAAAATCGCTTGTCCCCGTGCTGCATCGCCTTTGTCGACGCGATCTCCACCAAATCTCCATCAACCATAACTTTGCCACCGTCCTCATTTGCGACGCACAAATCCAAGAACTGTGACTCAAAATTATGTTAAAGCCTTCGAATCTCCGCGCACCACCGTTCGTGACATCAACATCCTCGCTATGTTCCTCCAAAGCTCCTCCATTTTCCCTTATTTTCTCCACCAGCGGCATGGCAGGGTATTGAAGTCGCGCATCTAAGGTAATGAACGTGTACCCTATACACTTCCCAGGCCATCTTCGAAGCAGTGAAATGGGCTTGCAGCCTATGTGCGTAAAGGGGCCTTTGACTCTTTTTTTTTTTTTTTTGTTAAGTCTCTATATTTCATTAACATATCTATATGAGAAATTAATAAAAGGAAGTGATCAAATGTCGTCAGCTTGAATTGCCAACGTGATGGAATTTCTAATATTTTGATTTGATAAAATATTTAATAATCAAATTTTTTTTTGTTTATCATTTACAACTAAGTTTTTTATTATTATTAAAGATTTCGTATGCTTCCTAATTTGTTTCTAATATGAAATAAATAAATAAATTATTAACTAACAAAATCTCATAAATAATCAAATTTGATAATAGCCACTTAGGATGCACTTCCTACTTGGACATTATTAAAGTTTTTAATATTAATGATAACCATTGTAGATGCACTTCTTATTTGGCTATCATTTTTTTAATATATAATATATATATATATATATATATATATATATATATATATATATATATAATGTGTATAATACAAATAATAAAATATTTTAACACAGGATTTCAAGTAGTCACTTTGGATGCACTTCCTATTTGACTATTATGAAAATCGTAAAAGGTATATTGATAACCACTTTAGATGCACTTCCAATTTGGTTATTGAGTATGCATTTACCATACTAAAAATAAAATAAAAACAAAAAAAATCAACACAAGACGATTTTTCTACCCAAAAAACTACGTGAGTCTGATTCCTCATTACACAAGAGGATACGTACGAGCAGGGGCCCACTCTTGTCGATCTCAAAAACAATTTTTTTTTCTTTTTAATGTTAAAAAAAATGGCTAAGCAAGACATAAGACTTTCACATATTAGGATAAAAAGGTAACCATCTTTTGATGGACGTGTAGGGTGATAACACCTTACCTACATGTAAATAACTTCCGAACCTTTCTCTCGGTTCAAGACCATCATTCATAGGTTTTTCTATGGTTTATCCTTAATAAATCATAGTGGCGACTCTTCTAATTATATTTTCTTTTTCACCATCCAGTCGTGACCCCGGTTGCGACAGCTGGCGACTCCACTAGGGACAATGAGAGTTAAACCTTTTATTTTGACGTGTGATGTTTTTATCTCTTGCTTGCTTATTTATTTATTTGCTTTAGACCTTTATTCATTGTTGTTTGTTTGTAAAACCTTAGGGTAGAAGACATGTTTATATTGTATTTGTTGCCTTTTTGCAGGTGGGGTAGTTTAGGGTTGCCCCTTTCACACACTACACCTACACTTATCACACACTTATGAGTGAGGTCCTATACTCGAGCCTGAGTGCAGATTGAGATACGTAAGAGGCAAGTAGTGGTACCATTTGGGATGCACTTCTTATCTGGTTATCATGAAAGTCTCAGCTAGGGCGAGACTCTATTCGTGGATGCCCACATTTTGGATGCATTTCCAATCTGTGGTCACATTCGGATGCGAGTGTTGAGCCCTAGAGACCAAAAACCTTTAGATACTGATTGGCTGTCCTGATGTAAGGATCACTTGTTAGAAGTCCTTTTAAACCCATTATGGATCTTTTGGTCCCAATAAACCTATTTAGGACACCATGGGGCATCCTTATGCTAACCCGTCTTGTTGTTTTTGCAGATGCGTCAAAATTTTAATTTCGTTTGTTGGAAAAAGAGTAAAATATATAATATCATGCACAAACATGCATTTTTCTTGTCTTTTACATGCATTGTTTTCCTTTAACATCATTCATTCTCATAACTTTTCTTTTTGTAGGTCCATTGAAGAATTTGAGAAGTCAAAATTTGATCAAAAGTGTGCTTGGGTATATATAAAAAAAGACATGGGATCAAGAGGTGAAACAAAAGGAACTGTGCCGGTAAAGATTAGGATGCCTGAGATTCAGTCATTGAAGGCTTTTAGCAGTATGCTAAAAGGGTTACAACGTGCAGCCTTTGTTAAAAAGCATGGAAATATCCTAGACTTGTTGGAGATAAATGTCCAAGAAGAAGCCCTTTCTGCTCTAGTACAATTTTATGACCCGCTCATCAGGTCATTCACATTTCAAGATTTCCAGTTAGCACCTACCCTAGAAGAATATGAGAAGATTTTGGGTAGTCCATTGAAGAATGAAAAGCCTTATCAGTTTGTAGGACATTATCCTTCCGTGGGAACAGTGGCTAGAATATTGAAGGTCCATGAGCAAGAATTAAAAGAAAAGAAGTTGAATAGGAATGGCGTAGATAGGTTTTCACAAAATTATCTAAATGAGAGAATGAAGTTTTTATCTGAGGCGAGTGACTAGGTCACTTTCTTAGAAGTATTGGCTCTTTCGATTTATGAGATTGTCCTTTTCCCTTGTTTAGATGGGTATGTAGACTTTGCTGCAATTGATGTCTTCCTAGCTCATCTAAATAGAGGAGAAAATCTGGTTCCAGCTGTTTTAGCAGACACATTTTATTCACACAACCTCTGTCATGAAAAGAAAGGGAAAAGGCTGATATGTTGTTTGCCGACTCTCTATGTTTGGATGACTACTCGTGTCTTCACTAATAAATGTAGGGTGCTATGTCCTATAGAAGACTTCAAATTGCGTGAGGTAAAGGCTAAGACTGGGAAGGTATGGGCTCAATATTTAAGAGATCTCATAGAAAAGTCGATTCATTGGTGTCCAAGATGGGTAGAAGTGGACGAAATCATATACAAGTGTGGAAGTTTTCCCAATGTACCACTCATGGGGACAAAGGGCTGCATCAACTATAATTTGTCATTGGTCTTAAGACAACTAGGGTATCCAATGTTGGGGTCACCTTCTGAAGAGGCGTTAACTCCTTTCATTACTCATGAGATGGACTTACAAAATTTGGAGATGCTCAGGAGAATAAGATATGCATGGGACCGAGTTGTTAGAAAGGGACGATAGGAATTAAGAGAGAGGGATTGTGGTAAAGGAATGAGCTATCGGCAGTGGGTGATAGAAAGAGTTCAGAAAATTAAGTTACCATTCCGACCTTCAACCCCAGTGATAGAGGAAGTACCAACACTAGACATTGTGAACATGGAAGAGATGGGGAAACTCAAAGAAGCCTTAGCAAAATCTGAAGATGAGAGAGGGAAGTTGAAAAGAGAGCTAGAGCAATTGCAACAAAAATGGAAGTCCTTGCAAGATGAAAATGCTAAGAAGAAAAAATCATTGGAGGATGTTAGCAAAAAAGCCCAAGTCGAAGAAGAGCAAAGCTTACGAACTCAAGAGTGTCTAGCATCTGCCAATAAAGAGTTAGGATTGAGAGTACAAGAAAGAGACAAAGCACTAGCATAAAATCAGCGGTTAAAAGAAGCACTCAAGAACTCCAAAATAGCAGGAAAACAGGTTCAAAAGATGTTTGAAGATTTGAAACAACAACTGGAAAGGGTGGTAGCAAAATATGAAAAGAGGATTCCAAATGAAAAGTAGAGCATGGGCCAAATAATGACTGCACATTAGTCGGAGCTAGAGAAAAAGCAACAAAAGGAGAGCGAATTGAAGGACTATGTAGTAAAACACAAGGAAGTTATTGCCAAACTTGAAAAGGAGGTTTCAGTTTGGAAAGTTATGCTTGCAAATCTGCTCAGCAAAGCGAAGGAGCGGATCAAGGTGCTTGATGATGATAGTGTATTTTGGAGAGACCGCTACTTGAAATTGGCGTGGCTGGTTAACCAGATTATTGCCGAAACCCCAAAATGTCTCAAGATAGCAGAAGGAATGACAAACCAATTGTCCACCCCTATAGAGATTTGTGACTTCTTCGCTTTTTGTAAGGATTTGTTGAAGAGTCTGAAAAGAGTGGCTGTAGTTAATAAGAGTGTGAAAATTTGGATGAAATGTACTTCTCACTGAATATTAATGAAATGAGTTTGTTTACTTCTTGATCCCATTGGTCTCTTTACGTATTCCAACCCAGGTCACTTTTGATCAAAAGGCAAAACTCATGATTCTATAAAAACAAGAAAATACTAATAAATGAATAAATAAAGGATAATTGCATAAATAATAAACAGCATTAGCATTCTTCATGCATACTTACATCATTGTTTTTAATAGATAAAGAAAAATATTTCCTCAAGACAAAAATGCGGTTCTGCGGCACCCTTATAGGACCTGTGCCAAGGCAAAACTCATGGAGGACTTGGAACAGGCTCAGGAATCAATGAGGTTTGACCTAAATCAGTTGAAGGAGCAGATAGCTCAAATAATGGAGGCTCTGAAAACTATAAAGAGTATTGAGGGGAGTAATTTTGCAGAAAACACAGAGGGAACCTTTGTTTATCCTCTTGGTTTCTATCCAGCGCTGTCACAAGGATTTAATGCTTTGGGAAGTATGATGCCTGCTGCCGTATATTCTTCCCATCCTATGCATTCTCAGGGGTTTCAGTCACAAGCTTTTCCACCGTATGGCTTGCCTCCAAACTACACGCCACCTATAGCCACTAACCCACCAAATACTAACCTCACCACCCCTACCATAAATGTCACACATCCTCAATCAAACACCTATGAGCCACTACAGGTCCCATTACCTTTCCTTACCTATACACCAGTCAACCATACAACCCATGTCACGGATAGAATATGACTGAGACACAT
>CM014731.1:23809903-23830048 GCA_004329165.1 Spatholobus suberectus
GTTGCTGATTCTCATAATGTTGTCCAACCTCAACCCATGCAGTTCGTAATGGGGGACAATTCTCATGCTATGAAGCCAACCCATACTGCCATGCTTGGGGTGCTAGCTGAGAGTTTTATGGCCAAGGAAAGTTTGATATCTTGGAAGAAAGGCTCAGAGCTATAGAAGGAGGAAGAGGATATGGTTTTAGGGATGCCGCTGGGCTTTGTTTGGTTCCTGATGTGGTGATACCACCAAAATTCAAAGTCCCAGAGTTTGAGAACTACCGGGGAACCACTTGCCCTAGGAGCCATCTAACGATGTATTGTCGGAAGATGGCTTCTCATGCTTACGATGATAAATTGTTGATACACTTTTCCAAGACAGCCTGGCAGGAGTGGCACTAAACGGGTATATGCATCTAGAACCTGTTCATATACGTTCCTGGAAGACCTGGAAGATGCCTTTATTAGGCAGTATAAATATAATCTTGACATGGCTCCAGACATATTACAATTACAGAACATGGTGAAAAGAGAAATAGAAACATTCAAAGAGTACGCCCAAAGGTGGAGAGAAACGGTGGTGCAAGTGGAACCTCCTTGTCTGACAGGGAGATGGTGGCAATGTTTATCGACATACTACAAGCCCCTTTCTATGATTGCATGATAAGTAGTGTATCTACAAACTTTCAAACATTGTCATAATTGGTGAGAGGATAGAGGGTGGAATAAGAAGTGGAAAAATTATGCAAGCAATAGCCTGCGATTTCGAATTCAAAGAAGCCTCCAGTTAACACAGGAAAGAAAAAAGAAGGGGATGCTCATGCAGTGGCCTCAACGCCAGTGTGGCCTAACTATGCTCCAATGTACCACGAATAGACCTACCGCCCTCCCACAGCTTAGCTTCCATATGTAGCCAATGTTGTAGCACCTCAATACCCTCAACCTTATCACCCTGGTCTTGGGATGCCCTCTCAAGTACCACCTCTTAGCCAAACACAGCCTACCTCAGCCACACCACCCCAAGCCTACCAAACATGGAAACAAAACTCCAACCAGAACATCACCCAAAAGAAAGAAAAGAAATTTGTGACCTTTACCCCTCTACCATGACTTACACAGAATTACTGCCACATCTTTTGAGTAATGCCTTAGTTGCTATCACCCCCTTGAAACCTATTGAGCCACCATATCCGAAAGCTTATGACCTAAACGCGAAGTGTGACTATCATAGTGGGGCCCCTGGACATGCCACTTACAGATGCTTGGCCCTTAAATATAAGGTTCAAGGCCTTATTGATGCGGGTTGGTTGAGCTTTAAAGAAGACAACCCGAATGTTGGAGACAACCCCCTCCCGGGCATGGAAATTCTTCTGTTAATGCAATTAGTGATGACGACGGTTGGCAAATGGTAAAGAAAGCAGGAGGAGTAAGGACTTCCTTGCGATTCATCTTTGAAAAGCTATGTGAATTTGGTATGATTCAAGGAAAGTATGAAGAGAATGAAATATACAGCTTACATCCTGGGGCACAACACTCTACTGAGGAATGCCAAGAGTTTAAGGAGTTGTTGCAAAGGTTGATGGATGCAGATCAGGTTCAAGTTGGCTACTGGAGAGAAAAGGAAGAGGTAGCCATGGTACAATCAAATGAGAAGCCAGGAATGATAAAACCCCTGATAATACATGTAAATAGAGGCGTTTCTACACCATCACCTCAGGGCCCAAGGCCTATTATTGTTCAAGTGTCAACACCTTTTCCGTACAAAAGTGATAAAGTTGTTCCTTGGAAGTATGATGTGGAGGTAAAAGGGAGTAAACAGGAAGGAGGCCAGATGAAGAATGCTGACATTGACACTCCAGCAGTCATCAATATTTCAGGTATTGGGGGCATCACCAGAAGCAGTCGTCTTTATACGCCACCAGAATTGAACAAGGTAGTAAATGGTAAGGAGAAAGAAAGTGAAGTGCTGAAAGAAAGGGGGAAAATGCTAGAGAAAGAGGGAATAGTAGGAGAAAAGAATCAGGAGAAAAAGGAAGTCATTGATGAAGAAGCCTGAGAATTTCTCCGATTCATTCAACAAAGTGATTATAAGGTGATAGAGCAATTGAATCGCATGCCAGCTAGGATATCTCTCCTAGGCTTGTTGATGCATTCTGAGGCACATAGGAAGTTGTTGTTGAAAGTCTTGAATGAAGCTCATGTGGCGTATGATATACCTTAGATAAGTTTGGGAGCATAGTCAATAACGTCACTGCCAACAACTACCTCACATTTACCGATGATGAGATCCCTGTTGATGGACGAGGACATAATAAGGCTCTCCACATTTCAGTTAAATGCATGGATTATATGATAGCCCGCATGCTCATTGATAACGGTTCTTCGTTGAATGTCATGCCAAAATCCACACTTGATAAATTGCCTTGCGAGGGTGTCTTTATGAAGCCTAGTATTGTGGTGGTGAGGGCTTTCGATGGTAGTAGAAGGGAGGTAATGGGAGAAGTGGACTTGCCAGTACAGATTTGCCCTTATGTGTTTTGTATAACCTTCCAGGTTATGGATATCCTGCCAACATACAGTTGCTTGTTGGGACGACCTTGGATCCATTCAGCAAGGGTGGTTCCCTCTACCTTACACCAAAAGTTGAAATTTGTGGTGGATGACAAGCTGGTCGTTGTGATGGGGGAAGAAGATTTGCTTGTAAATGGGCCCTCCTCTACACGATACATTGAGGCTGCTGAGGAAGCATTAGAGTCTTCCTTCCAAACACTGGAGATTGTTGGCACCGCCTATGTAGAATCTATCCCTGTGAAGCCACGGCTGTCTAATGCAGCTCTAATGGTAACCAGAGTCATGCTGAATGAAGGACTCAGGCAAGAACTTGATACAAAAAAAAAAGGGAAGGAAAGACTGCAGCTTGGCTGAATATGCCTAATAATAAAGGAAGATATGGGTTGGGATACAAGCCCACTAGAGAAGATAAAAGGAGGATATGGGAGGAAAGGAAGGAAAGAAACTTGGCTCGGTTAGAGCAACGAGAGCCAAGGATAGGGAAGGTTCCCATCTGGGATATACAAAGAAGCTTTCGAAGTGCGGGATGGATAAACTTTGATCAGGTGGCTATGGCTGATGATGATATTGCGGTTGAAAGTACCAATTTTGTACACCCATGTGTTCAGGCAGAGACCCTAACAACTGGAAAATCATTGAGCTGTCTATAATCTTTAGCGAAAATTCCATGTAATTGCATATACAAATCCTTTGGCTCTACCCAAAGCCTTAGGATGTTTGTATAGGCGTACACATTTCATTCCAGTGTTAATAAAAATTTCTTTTCACTCTTCTCTCATTTCATGTCACTATATTTATTTTTGCTAACATTAATAATGCAGATTTGAAAAAGAACCTTGTAAAGAAGACAGTGTCGATGCTCCAATGTATGATTTTAATTGCCCCGTCAATCATATGGAGGAGGGTGATGAAGATAATTAGGAATTATTCCCAGAACTGTTAAAGTTGATGGAAAAAGAGGCCAGAGAAATAGAGTCGCATCAAGAGTCCACCAAGGTAATAAATTTGGGGAATGATGAAAATAAAAGGGAAATAAAGATCGGCACTATCATGAAAGCTGAAACGCGGGAAGGCTTGATTAGTTTGTTGCGAGAGTTTACAGAAGTTTTTGCCTGGTCTTATTAGGATATGTCGGGGTTGGATGTTAGTATTGTTCAGCATAGGTTGCCATTAAGACCTGAGTGCCCTTCCGTCAAACAGAAGTTAAGAAGAATGAAATCAGAGATGTCTTTGAAAATAAAAGAAGAGGTGAAGAAACAATTTGATGCTGGTTTTCTGGTAGTGGCAAAATATCTAGAATGGATTGCAAATATTGTACCGGTACCGAAGAAGGACGGGAAGGTTCGTATGTGTGTCGATTACCGGGATTTAAACAGAGCTAGCCCTAAGGATAACTTCCTGCTCCCCCATATTGATGTTCTTATAGACAATACAACTCAGTTTGCGTTGTTCTTTTTCATGGACGGATTTTCTAGCTATAATCAGATTAAAATGGCACTTGAGGATATGGAAAAGACTACTTTTATCACCCTATGGGGAACCTTTTGTTATAAGGTAATGCCGTTCAGACTGAAAAATGCCGGGGCGACATATTAGAGAGCAATGGTGACTCTATTTCATGACATGATGCACAAAGAAATCGAAGTCTATGTAGATGACATGATCGCTAAGTCAAGAAGTGAGGAAAAGCATCTAGTTAACCTACGAAAGTTATTTGAGCGGCTAAGAAAGTTTAAACTCAGGTTGAATCTAGCGAAATGTACCTTCGTGGTAAAGTCAGGAAGGTTGCTGGGTTTCATTGTCAGTGAAAAAGGGATAGAGGTTGATCCAGATAAAGTACAAGCAATTCTTAAAATGTCGGAGCCTCGCACGGAAAAAGAAGTTCACGAGTTCTTGGGAAGGCTAAACTATATTGCCAGATTCATCTCCCAATTAATTGCCACTTGTGAACCTTTGTTTAAGCTATTAAGGAAGAATCAGGTCGTTGAATGGAATGAAGATTGTCAAATAGCCTCTAAAAAAATTAAACAGTACTTACAAAACCCACCTGTTCTTGTCCCCCCAGTTCCAGGAAGGCCCCTTATTCTGTATTTGACAGTGTTTGATGAGTCAATGGGGTGCGTATTGGGCCAACATGATGAGTCAGGGAAAAAGGAGCATGCCATTTACTATTTGAGTAAGAAGTTCACTAGTTGTGAGATGAGATATTCTTTGTTGGAAAAAACTTGTTGTGCTCTGGCGTAGGCTGCTCATCGTTTAAGACAGTATATGTTGAGTCATACAACTTGGCTAGTATCCAAAATGGATCCAATCAAGTATATTTTCGAAAAGCCTACTCTCACAGGAAGGATTGCTCGATGGCAAGTACTATTGTCGAATACGATATTGTGTATGTCACTCAAAAGGTGATAAAAGGGAGTGCCCTGGCAGAATATCTGGCTCATCAGCCTATTTAGGACTATCAGCCAATGCAACCTGAGTTTCCTGACGAAGAAATAATGAATATGTTTGATCAAGAAAGTGAAGTTAGAGAAAAGTGGGTTCTACTATTCGATGGTGCTTCTAATGCACTAGGACATGGGGTAGGAGCTGTGTTGATCTCCCCACAGAATCAATATATTCCACTGACGGCTAGATTATGTTTTAATTGTACTAATAACATTGCAGAATACGAAGCCTGTGCCTTGGGAATACAGGCAGCTCTAGAATCAAAGGCTAAAGTCTTAGAGGTGTATGGAGACTCTGCTCTGGTAATCCATCAGTTACGAGGAGAATAGGAGACTCGTGATCACAAACTAATTCCGTATCAGGTTTATATTAAGGGTTTGATCCAGCATTTTGAAGACATAACTTTCCACCATATTCCTTGAGAGGAAAATCAGTTGGCTGACGCTTTAGCCACCCTATCATCAATGTTTGAATTAGATCAGGAAGGAAGCACGCCACTCATAAAGATACAAAGCCATGACCAGCCGGCATATTGTCATCTCATAGAAGAAGAGTCAGACGAAAAGCCTTGGTATTTCGATATCAAGCGTTACCTTAAAGATAAGGAATACCCACTAGGTGCCTCTGAAAATGATAAAAGAACGTTGAGAAGGCTTGCGATGAGCTTCTTCTTAAATGAAGACATACTTTATAAGAGGATTCATGACATGGTGCTCCTTAGATGTGTTAACGCAAAAGAAGCAGAACAGATACTTAAAGAAGTTCATGAAAGCTCTTTCGAAACTTACGCCAATGGGCACGCTATGGCTAAGAAGATACTAAGGGCTGGATATTACTGGTTAACTATGGAGAATGACTGTTGTATATATGTGAAGAAGTGTCACAAATGCCAAACCTATGTGCTGATCATATTCATGTTCCGTCAGGGCTTTTGAACGTCTTGATAGCACCTTGGCCATTCTCAATGTGGGGGATAGACGTTATTGGGGGCAATTAAGCCAAAAGCCTCTAATGGTCACCGTTTTATATTGGTGGCCATTGATTATTTCACCAAGTGGGTTGAGGCCGCTTCTTATGCTAGTATTACCAGGAGTGTGGTGGTAAAGTTCATCAAGAGAAAGTTGATTTGTCGATATGGATTGCCAAGCAGAATCATCACCGATAATGCCACTAATTTGAATAATAAAATGATGAAGGAGTTGTGTGAGGAGTTCAAGATCTAGCACCATAATTCTTCCCCTTATCGCCCTAAAATGAATGGGGCAGTTGAAGCAGCCAATAAAAATATCAAAAAGATTGTTCAGAAGATGGTAGTCACATACAGAGACTGGCATGAAATGCTCCCTTTCGCATTACATGGATATCGTACCTCTATGCGCACATCAACTGGGGCAACCCCATTTTCGTTAGTATACGGAATGGAAGCAGTACTCCCAGTTGAGGTTGAAATTTCGTCATTACGTGTATTAATGGAGACTGAATTAGACGAAGCAGAATGGGTTCAAGCCCGCTTTGATCAGTTGAACCTTATTGAAGGAAAAGGGCTGGCTGCAATTTGTCATGGTCAGTTATACCAGAGAAGGATGAAAAAGGCTTATGAGAAGAAAGTTCGTCCTCGAGAATTCCAAGAAAGGGAGTTGGTATTGAAGAAGATTTTGCTAATACAAAAAGATCATCGAGGAAAGTGGACTCTGAATTATGAGGGGCCTTATGTAATAAAGAAGGCTTTCTCTGGCGGGGCTTTAATTCTTACCAAAATGGATGGAGAGGAGTTATCGCTACCGGTCAATTCAGATGCAGTCAGAAAATATTATGCCTAAAAAGGGTTGTATTTTTTTTCCAGGGTTTAGTAGAATCTTTTTTTTTATCATAAAATCTACACTGGAATGAAATGGGTATTCAGATTATAACATGGAATGTTGTTTAAAGATTAGGATGGAAAGGTTACCAAGTTCCTTCAATGCACGTCCTTAAGGGTTCGCAGATAAATAATAACAAAATAAAATAACTAAATAAATGATTTCAAAAAATAAAATAGTGACGAAAAGGAATTTAGTTCCAAAGTTGTTTGTTTTCCTAAGAAAGCGAAAATTGGTAAATTCATGAAATCTCGTCTATCTCAAAGAAGAAGAGAAAAGAGAAGAAGAAAGGAAAACGATGAAGACAAAAGAGGACATCTTTGCAACATAATCATTTAATTGAGAAAAAAAATGAGAGCGATCCAAGATCATTTCTTTTGAGGTATTCATCCGTTAGACCCACACACTCTTCTCATCTTTCCCTTCCCATGTTCATAGTAAATTCAAGAGGGACCCAAAATCTTGACAACAAAGAAAAGCAAGCATTTTAAGGTTTTCCTGGGGCAAACATAATGTGTCCTCAATAAGTTCTGAGAGCTAAATAAAAAGAATTAAAGTCTGTTAGGTTGAAAACCCGCAAAGGACGGCCTAAGCAAAAGTTAGGACACAAAGAAATAATAAGGTATATAAAGAAAAAAAAAAAAGAGAACAAATGCTGATGATTACTAAATTTTTGTTTTAAAGTTAAAGTTTTAGAAATAGAGCAGTCAAGATTTGAAATGATGTATGGCCATATTTCTATATTCGAAAAAAGAAATTTATCCCTTGCTACCCATTTTGAGCCAAAAATAAATTTTCCTTCCAAATCACCTTAAACAAGGATCTTCCCTATATTAGAAACCGTTTGCAAGGCACCAAGGCCACTGGTTTCAAGGCATCAAAATCGCTCATTACAAGGCAATAAAAATGAAAAAGGAAAAAGAAAGCGATGAAGAAAAATGAAAAAATGAAGAAAGTATGAAAAATAATGTTGAAAGGTCATGACAAATAAAGCATGACGCAAAAGGAATAAAATCCAAAAAAGAAGAAGGCAAACAAATAAAAGGAATGAAATCCTTGATGCAAAAGTCTAAGGGAGGATCCTTGTTTCAATAACCCGCAAACACTTGTTTGAGCCCTATTTACCCTTCCTTTATAACCCTTTTAGCCCCCGGCCACGATACAAGCCTAAAGAAGTCCATAACTGATCAAAGAATGACTGCTTAAATTTCTCTGGCTTTAATTTTAATACAAAAATGATATCATTTCTTTAACCATCAGTGTTTGCTCAAAAGAAAAAAGAAGAGAAAAAAAAAAGAAATGAAGAAGCTCTCCAAAGAAAGGTTCTTAAAATGAGACAGTTGTGTGATTACCTTCTGTTTCACAAACTACGTTGAAATAATTCCCCTCATCCTCTTCAAACGTCCTTTGATATAAAAGATTGAACAGCCATGACGTACTCACTTAAGCAGTGCCAATAATTTCACCATTACACCACCGAAACCAAATTACACGATGTCCCCCCTCCTTTTTGTTCCCCAATCCACCATAGTTTGGGATAAGTTCTATATTTTCTAGTCCTATGGACTCGTCTAGATGTCTCGCCAATGGATCAATTTTCGCAAATCCTTAACCATCTTGTATCCGAAAACAGAAAAATATGTCAAAAGAAATGACATAAAGACATAAGCTGATAAAATTTCTTGATTAAAGGGTTAAGCTAAAAAGGTCCATATCATTTGTTTGGATCAATTCCATCAAAGGCAAAGAGGATTGGGTAATCAATTAAAAATAATGATAATAAATCAATTTCAAAAAGAAATTCCATGAATTTACCCTTATCGTAAGGAAAGCAAACAATTCAGGAGGAATGTTCCTTTTTCGCATAAGAAAAAGACATCCCATTGTTTCTCTTGGGTGCTCGTGCCCATTGTTTTACTTTTCTCGAGTGCTCGTGCCTACTGCTTTTACATTTTCTTAGGCGTTTGTGCCCTCTGTCTTTCATTTCTCCTAAGCATTCGCATCCATTATCGTGTCCTGCCGGATAAAATCGAAGTTTATATCTTTACTTATCTTTTACTATGATAATATGAAAACATTTAGTTATTCATATTATTTGGCAAAAGCTAAGTAAAGAGGGGCCAGCTGTGAACACCTGATTTTATCCGGGCAATTAATTTTGTAAAAAATTAAAATTAAAAGAAGAAATAAATAAAAAAAAGGGT
Source organism: Spatholobus suberectus (assembly GCA_004329165.1). Taxonomy (NCBI): domain Eukaryota; kingdom Viridiplantae; phylum Streptophyta; class Magnoliopsida; order Fabales; family Fabaceae; genus Spatholobus; species Spatholobus suberectus. Next base: position 23,818,970 of record CM014731.1, read on the forward strand.
AATAAAATAGTAAAACATGTAAACAATTCAAGTTTTACTTAGTGGGTTAATGTGTTTAGATTTATAAAAAAAAAAAAAAAGAGAGAAAGAATAGAAAATTAATTTTAAAATAAATACATTTTAGAGAGTGTTGTTTTTGGGCTGTGTAGCCTATTCAAAGGATACAAAAAATAATAATAATAAAAAGAAGGGAGATATTGGGCTAGGCCCATTTTAGTAAGGAAAAAAAAAACGAAAAAAGAAGCGTGGAGAGGAAGTTAAACGGAAGCTTCCAAAAGAAGTTTTTCAAAGAAGTTATACAAAGCCTGTTGAACGGTTGGGGGGGAGATTTTTTGGAGGAAAAAAAAATCTGAGGGAAAACCAGAAGGAGGAGAGACAAGAGAGAGTAACGAGGGATATTGGTGCTATTGGTCCAAGAAGGAAGAGGAAAAAAGCGAACTTGTGAGGATCACATACTGCAAAAGCGAGTACTGCAGAGGTATACTCATGCACCCTGCCATTTGAACAAAGCTTCTTGATATTATTGCCACTCTAATCTTCGTATTTATTTATTTTTGATTGAATAATGTTATCCATCTTCATGTTCTTCGTTGCTGTGTAAGTGAGATTTCCTTTAATAATTCATTTTCTTCTAGCTGAAACGCGACAATCAGACAATCCTTCTTTAATCTTCATCCTCATCTCTACATGTATGAATTCGCGATTAAGCATATAGACATTATAGATTTACGAGTAGTTCCACATTGGCTTGATATTCCTTTAAGCTTTACTGATGTGGAATCTACACCAGAATTCACATATCCACGAACTAAGAAAACATAGAAACAATAAAAATCAATTGAGAGGCGAGTGAATTTCTCTGCGTCCCTGTTCTTCGCATTGGAATGTTCCTTTTATTTTATTTTATTTTATTTTATTTTTGGCTGTAACGCATTGTGATGTTTCAAACCATAGCCACCTCCTTACGTAAGTCACCATTGTTGCTCCTCCATTAAAAATCGCTTGTCCCCGTGCTGCATCGCCTTTATCGGCGCGATCTCCACCAAATCTCCATCAACCATAACTTTGCCACCGTCCTCGTTCGCGGCGCACAAATCCAAGAACTGTGACTCAAAATTATGTTAAAGCCTTCGCATCTCCACGCACCACCGTTCGCGACATCAACGTCCTCGCTATGTTCCTCCAAAGCTCCACCATTTTCCCTTATTTTCTCCACCGGCAGCATGGCAGGGTATTGAAGTCGCGCATCTAAGGTAATGAACGTGTACCCTATACGTTTCCCCGGCCATCTTCGAAGCAGTGAAATGGGCTTGCAGCCCATGTGCATAAAGGGGCCTTTGACTTTTTCTTTCTTTTTTTCGTTAAGTCTCTATATTTCATTAACGTATCTGTATGAGAAATTAATAAAAGGATGTGATCAAATGCCGTCAGCTTGAATTGCCAATGTGATGGAATTTCTAATATTTTGATTTGATAAAATATTTAATAATCAATTTTTTTTTGTTTATTATTTACAACTAAGCTTTTTTATTATTATTAAAGATTTCGTATGCTTCCTGATTTGTTTCTAATGTGAAATAAATAAATAAATTATTAACTAATAAAATCTCATAAATAATCAAATTTGATAATAGCCACTTAGGATGCACTTCCTACTTGGACATTATTAAAGTTTTTAATATTAATGATAACCATTGTAGATGCACTTCTTATTTGGCTATCATTTTTAAAAATATATATATAATGTGTATAATACAAATAATAAAATATTTTAACAAAGGATTTCAAGTAGTCACTTTGGATGCACTTCTTATTTGACTATTATGAAAATCCTAAAAGGTATATTGATAACCAGTTTAGATGCACTTCCAATTTGGTTATTGAGTATGCCTTTCCCATACTAAAAATAAAATAAAAAAATAAAAAAATCAACACAAGACGATTTTTCTACCCAAAGAAATACGTGAGTCTGATTCCTCATTGCACCAAAGGATACGTAGGAGCAGGGGCCCACTCCTGTCGATCTCAAAAACAATTTTTTTTTCTTTTTAATGTTAAAAAAAATGGCTAAGCAAGAGATAAGACTTTCACACATTAGGATAAAAAGGTAGCCATCTTTTGATAGACGTGTAGGATGTTAACACCTTCCCTACACGTAAATAACTTCCGAACCTTTCTCTCGGTTCAAGACCATCATTCGTAGGTTTTTCTATGGTTTATCCTTAATAAATCATAGTGACGACTCTTCTGATTATATTTTCTTTTTCGCCATCTAGTCGTGACCCCAGTTGCGACACCATTGAAAAATGAGAGGTTTCATATTCTTAGAGAGAGATTAGGTGTTGTGTCATCTAAGAATCTGAATTAAAGGGGTGTGTTGTGGATAATTCAGATTGTAAAGCTAATAACAAAAAGTTAATTAGGAGTTAGCTGTCATATGTTAGTTAGATATCTACCCGGCTTATTAATAATATAGTTTGTATTCAGAGAGAGGCAGGGAGAAAGTTACAGCAATAAAAATTCAGTGTGTTACAGCTTCTTTTATTCTCATTCCTTCCCCATTTTGCATTCATTGTGAGTGTGTATGTATATTATATCTCAATAAAAAATAAGAATAATACCAATATGGTTAATTTAGTAGCTAAAATGAAAATTTAATGAAAGACTTTGCTGGGAATATTGAATTAAGACAAGTAGTTAAAAGTTGGAAATCGATGTGTATAAGATGCCTCAGTAGCCAAACCTTCTTGTGTAGAGTTACGATGGGGTTTCCTTTACCATCGCATAAGACAGGGTCCTGAAGTGTGAATAAAGTATCTTTAATATAAAAGACCCGTTCGTCGTTTACGTCGTAAGTGACACTTTTCTCTGTATTAATTTGTAGATTGACAGAGTCAGGAGTGCAGTAGTGAGGGTCGATAACTGAGACCTGATTTGCCATTGGAGAAGGAGGTGTGCCGTTGAACGAGACAAGAGTCTTTTGTTGTGTATATGCTAATTTATAGAACATGTTCTGTACATATATTTATATATACCAATTATTTATGTTCTTACAATACCAAGTAAGGAGAGCACAGTTGCAATGTATGATATCTATTCATAGGATACACGCGTCATACCTACTACTACTTAGGAAATATACATTTAGAGTTTCGATGGACCACTGGTGCAATTTTGCTGGACCAAATGAAGCTTTCGTAGGTGCAATTAATTTCATTTTATGGGATCCAACCAGATAATGACACTGACGTGTGTGAAGTAAGTGGGGTTTATTGAAGCCAATTTAAGTGTGCCTACCCTGCTTATTAAACCCTAAATTTATATGGTTGTCATTGATTTCAGGACCACAGTCGATGACCACGCCTGCCAGATGCTGTTGTTGCTTTAGAACGTGCACTCGCTATTCTGTTGCGATCTCTTCATCGCTTCCTTTAGAACGTGCACTCTCTTTTGCTCTCGACCTTTCTCAGTGCAGGTTAATTTCTTTTTGACTTTTAAATCTCTTGCACGCGTTACACGTATTTATTTTTTATTTTTTTCTAGACTATAGTATCTTTCAGGCAATCTTGTTCGAATTAAATAACAAGAGTCTTGTTACTATTAACTTTATTTATTTATGTTTTGTTTATATTATAAACATGTGCAAGTCTTTTCTTTCTCTTATTTTTTTCCTTAGTTGTTATTATCATATTACTTGTGTTTTTTCTTATATTTAATATATTTTATGTGAAATTTTTTTTGTGAAATATTATTTAATAATAATATTAAATTAAAAATATTTATTTAATTCCATTCTTTTTTATTTTCATTTTTATGGGTTGAATAAATATTTTTAAAATTATTATAAATTTATACAATCAAATTAAAATTACTGTTTTCAAGAATATTATAAGGTTTAATAATTTTTCTACCAATAATCAACTCTTGAATTTATATCAACTAGTATTTTAACTTTTGCAAATGTATAGAGTAAACATACTTTTTATATACAATTATTTAATTATATAAATTAAATTTACTTTCTTATATTTTTTTAATAAATTAATTAATTTAAAAATAACTTTAATTTAATTTAATTTAAATATAATAGGTTGTATATAAAATAAAATTTAAGAAAATAGAATTTGTAATAACTTAAAATAAAATATGATTTAATTAAAATTAAAATTTTAAGATATAACATACTCATAATAACAATAACTTAAATTTGAAGAAAAATATCTCAAAAGTTGTGTGTGCAAATCATTATGTAATTAGGTAAGAGAGGATATAAAAAGTGAAATAATCGAGAGAAAGAGAAGAGAGAGATTCTCACTCTCCATTCCAAAGTGAATACTCAAATTTAAAATTAAGAATAGATACTTTCAAAGGTCTAATTTTCTAAATAAAAATATTTTAATAAATAAATTTTGATTGCAATAAATTTTTTTCTTGTTTTTCTATTTTTCAAATTTAGTTTGTCATATCATTGCGATTCTAGTTGTAATAATAATTTAAATATTGATCTCGAATGCAATTGGATCAGCTGTGGTGATGGGCTAATAACTAACTCAATGAATCCCTTTAGGCGATATACGTAGGAAGGGACTTTGTTCCTAAAAATAGGTTTAACAATCTAGTTCAAAGAGGTTTTCTGGTCGTTATTGTTCAAAGACTTTGTTCCTAAAGAGTTGTATTCTGTGGGAACCAACCAGAATAATGAAAATTGGACGTGTGTGAAGCAGGGTTGTGGTTAATTGAAAGCATTAGTGTACATACCTGCGTAGGTTAAAAAAGAAGACTCGGAGAAGACAACACTTGATGTCAACACCCCACACTGCATCACGTGCTCCTTCGTTTCCAAATTGGAAGAGAATCTGACTCGAACAAATGCATAGCATAGCTGTTAAATAATGACTTAGTCCTGCACTACCTTTGTTTGCATTCATAGTTATAGCCGAGCTGTAGACGACATAAATAGTAAATTACTACATGACATATGCTCCACCTTCAACAAATTTGATTAATTGTAAGCAGAGAGTCACCTAGATATGATATTTTCGACCCATCAACCAAATTCAACCAAACAACAGGATTATATTTTTGTTAAATCGTTTCCCAAGATCCCTTTCATTACTTGATCACCATGCGCGGAAGTTTGCACTTAACAATTGTCCATTTTCGTCCATTGCAGCGACCTTAGTCATTATTAATTAATATTCTACTAAAGTTCATTTAAATTAGAAATTGTACTCTTCGGATCCCACTCAAGTAAAAATCAATCTCACTCTTAAGCTACTTTACTTTTTAAGCTCATACTAGTATTTCTACCCGTGCATAGAGCTTCTTATATTAGATGTAGATTATAATAATTGTTAAATTATAATTTGTATTTAATTTTTTTTATGAATATTCTAAAATAAATTTTGTAATTAAATATTTTTTATCAAAGTTAAAGAAATATTTTTTTAATTTTTATATTTTTATAAGCATTTTAATTATTTAATTTCACTACTTTTAATAAAGTAAAATATGTTTCTTTTTATGTTTTTCAGTTAAAAATTACAATTTTTCCTTAATTGAACTTTTATGATTATATAGTATGGCTTTATTTCTTTTAAATTGTTAAGCCAATACAATTTTTAACTGAGTGCATAAAAATATTCTTATATATCTTATAGAAAGTGAAAATAAAATTATATTTAAGTCCCTTTAGATTCATAGTGAAAAAATACATTTATCAGTTGTTTATATACATGACTACCATTTTTCATCAAATGAACTTCATATAGACAATTTAACACCCAATCAAATTCAGCTTTCAATTAGAGTTTCATCATAGTTAAAATTCTTCAAAATATCATAGGATTTGTTTTCCTATTAACTCTTTTAACTCATCCCAACCTTAAACAAAATTTTCTTACAAAGTAAATCATCAACCTGTCAAGATTTCTAATGATGTTTTCATCTTGTGCATATAGGAGAATAATATAAGAACGTCACATTCAAATATTGATCTTTAAAACGATTTTTTCGATTGAATTTTATTTTTTATTATTTAATATTATTTAAACTATTTACTTAAAAAAATCAAATTTGATTAAATAAAAGAAAACAATCAATAAATTAGTTAAGTCAAAATATAACAAGCAAGAAAAAAGTAAATTTAATTTAAAATTATTATTAATCAATTAAAATTTATTAAAATTTCAATAGAGCATAATTTCTTCCAACTAATTCAATTTTTACAAAATTTATAAGTGTAAATTCTCTTCATAATTCATGAAAATGTTCATCCCTGCTTGTTATATTTTATTCATACTTTCTATGTTAGAAAAAAAAAATTGCAATAAATTAGTTAAGTTAAAAGATAGTGAGCAAGAAAAACATTTATATTAAAATTATTATAAAAACGAATTCAAGAAATAACTTTACCCTAATAATCTAGCTAGATCTTAATGTGGTTTCAAGTAAATTGTTCATCCTCATGAGTTAAGTATAAATTTTCCTACTTGCTTTTGTAAAAAAATATTCATTCCATTGGTTATATTTGATATATAATTTCTATATTAATAATTTATATATACATATCAATCTATAAAAGAAAATTTAAATTTGCCCATGTAAAAGAAAACCTTCATTGAATAATAAATTAGAACTGAATAATGATTTGCCTAAAAATTAATTTGAGACATTAATTTGCCAAAAAAAAAAATAGATACATGGACTTAATTTTATTTTTTGTCATGTAACTAAATATAAATTAATTATGTAAAATTAATTAATTAATGGCATCCTAGTGTGTTATATTTTATTCACATTTTTTTATTTTAATCAATTTAGATGTAGGCATTAATGTGTAAAAATAAGAAAAGAACAATGATTTACCTATCTTTTTTTGACATCAGTTCAAATTACAACTGATGTAAAAAGTGTTTTTCACACTGATTTTATCTAATCTAGAAGGTTCTCATATTCTATCCTTTGAATTTATAACGGATTTAGAACCTATATAATGTCATTTTCATTTCAACTAATGTAAAAAGTCTTATTTGCACCAATGATAAGAAGTTAAATAAAATCTTTAAACACTATTGTTGAAGAAAAACTTCTAAAAAACTCTTAGTTAAAGTATCAGTTCTAAAAATATTCTCATTCAAGACAAGTATCCTAATTTGTACATATAATGGATTAGAAATAAATGTTAGTATGACTTTTAAAGTAGTTATTGTAAAAGTCAACAAATTTATTATTGAATCTTCTATCTTCACCCTTCCTTTAGTTGAAATTCCTTTAACTACAAAGTGCCCCAACCAATTGGACTTTCGTTTTCCTGCCAAAAAATAAAATTTTGATTTAAAACCATATACCTGGTGGCCTGGATAGAAGACTTTCTCTTGGAGGGTCGTCTCATGCTCCTTAGGTACCTCCATTGGCTTCTCGTTCTCTTTCTCCACTTTTTTCACCTTACTTTCTCAACAGTGCATGTAACCATGTCTCTAAATTCAATAAGCACTCCTCTATGTTGCTTTCAAGCTCATCATCACAATGTTCAATAAAATGACATCATCTTTTCAAGGGGTACATGAGGGTGCCTTGCCTAAAGGCATCCTGAGTATCTCATACACTACCACTATCATAAAGCACCCCCTATATCACTAAGGTACTTCATAATCTTAAAGACGTTGAAGGTGATGGAGTCTTTATTCAACTGGAGGATTAATTCCCTCCTTTGAACATCAATGAGAGCTCTACCGGCTAAGAATGACCTTTCAAAAATCAAATTTTTTAGAGTCCCTACTTCTTTCTTTGCCAGTTCCTCCTGTTCTGAGACTTTTTCTTTAGAATATCAGTATCTCTAACTACAGAGCTTGCACATGTATAATCAATAGTTCTACCACTCCTTAGAGCGATATCATTATAATGTTCCTTGGGATTGTTAATGGTGTTGCTAGAAAAACCATTGCTTGACTTTTTCGCCATCTGCTTAGAGTTGCCCTACTTGAGTCTCCATATTTTTAATAGAGGCATTAATGCTCTGCATAAACTGCTTCATCATCACCTCTAGAGAAGGGCTTCTCCCCACTCCATTGTTATTATTAATTGGGGCCCCCCTGTTTGGTTGAACCCTATCTTTCCTCCATGAAAAATTGGGATTATCTCTTCACCCTGGATTGTATATGTTGGAGTAGAGGTTGTACTATTGCCCCCCAGAGTTCTAGACATAATGTATATTCTTTTGAAAACTTCCTTCAGGAGCACATTCCCTATCAACATGGGGGCCTTCACAGAAAACACAATGCAACTCTTGGACTGCTTGAATAGAGGTAGCCTGAGATCTCTAGTATCTAGTTTGCATGAGCTTTAGTTGCTTGGTGAGCTACTCTAGTTGGTTTGACATAAGCTTTTGTTGTACTAGTAGGGCACTTTCTATATCTAGCTCTAATACTCCTCTCATTGAACTCAAGCCTCTATCATATTGGATGCTATACTCATTAATGATTTCTGTGGCCTTTACAGCAGTCTTGGTGTTCATGGTGCCTTTAGCTGAAGCATCGAGGACTATCCGATTTTGGCCCACAGATCAACAAGAAAATAGTGAACTTGCTAAAGATCATCAAAACCATGATTAGGACATTTTTTAAGAAAATTCTTATACCTCTCCTAAGCATCAAACAAGTCCTCACTCTCCCTTTGCTAAAAATTGATTATATGATTTCTCCTCTGGAAGTATAGAGATGAGAGAAGAAGCGATCAATGAATTGAGATCCCGTCCCAAGAAACAAGGACTCTCTATGGTTGAGTTTGGAGCCACTCCTTAGCATCATCCTTCAAGGTCAAAGGAAACAATTTAAGTCTGATGGCCTCTTTTGGAACATCCTAAATTTCACTATCTCACAAATCGGGCTCGTTATTTTTGGTTGGTCGGTTCGGTCACCAGCGGTATTCTTTTATAAAAACCGAATCCGACCAATATAATCCAAAATACCAAAAATTTTAACCCGTCCAACCTGATTATTTGACCTTAACCGATCAATAACTCATTTTTTTACTTCGGACTGTTCGAATTCAGTTGGTCAACAAATTTTTGCCCAGCCTTATTTGTATTCAGACAATGCAAAACTCTAGACAGTAAGTTGGTTTCAAAGTTTGATATTGTCTAATTTATGTTTGTGTTCTGTCTTTTTGCATCTATTATGTGAGTGAGTCTATATATAAGAGGACATTATTAATTCAGTGAAACATATTAAGAATTAATTAGCAATGTCATTAATTTAGTGAGATGTATTAAAGATTAATTAACATCGTCATTACTTGTGTGGGGCATATTAATTGGAAAGAATTTAAGCCCAAAATATAGCTAATAATTAATTAGTTATTAACTGTATCATAACGATGCTTGTGAGCTCAGTTCATGATAATTATAGACTCGAATTAAGTACTCACTTGGATCCGGAAGGATCCAGCCTGAATTCAGATTCAGCTAGTTGGGAGAACAGTATTGAGAGTTGATAATTAAGAGTCTGAGATGCATCTTCCATGAAAAAAGGAATTATATTAATTGTTTTTGTATTATTTTTCTTAAATATATGTCAATTAAATAGAAATTAATGTAGTACACAACGAGGTAGAGTTGCAACTTATAAGTTATAACTAGTCAATAGTTTCATGATATTAATTTGATGTTTTGTTGGGTTATCCAATGGCTTCAAAAGATAAATGCAACAGAACCTGGGAAGTGAGTGGTAGTACATATACCTCTCTCAACATTATCACATGGTACAGTCCTCATTATCATTGAGGAAAATAATAATTAGGATATTCATTTATAGATGTATACTCTCAAACCAATCTTGGAATGTTGAGTAGTTATTGGGGTTATCGAGCTTGGTCAGGCGAATATGCCAGCTCGAGGGCACTACCTTGGCCATTGGACATTCACCACTCAATGCCTACCCTTAAGACCTCCTCAAATGAGTCCCTGTCTTTCATTCCTCAGCGTACCAAACTTTAGCTTTCCTAGTAGGGTGCCATGCCATCGCATGTCACTTGCTTTACATTACTCACTAAACTATCAATTCTCAACTTCTCAAGCAAAGGTTTCCCTGGTCTCAATTAATTTGAGCACTAATACAATCAACATTTCTATCTTATTTTGCAGAAATTACACAATACCAAATTTTAACAGAATAACGACATAGTAATTATAATTTAATTACTAAAATTTTGGCATAATAACAACTAAATAAATACATTTTAATTTTGTAAATTTGAACAGAGTAATAGCTTAACAATTATAATTTAATAATCTAAATTTGAGCAGAATAACAACTTAATAATTATAATTTAATAATTTAAATTGGGCAGAGTAACAGCTTAATAAAAATTAAAGTTTAACATCAAACATAATATAATGATAATAATAATTAAAATTATACTTAAACAGGTTTAAGGAAAAACCCTTCCTACCAACATGCAAAGTGACAATAATTGAGAACCAACCACTCCCCCCATTACCTCTAAGATAGTTGATGAATAGGATGGAATTGTTGATGCAAAGCTCTTAGGAAGATAACTTTACTAGTTGTTAGAAAACTAGTAAAATTTTAGCATAAAAATAAAGTAAAATAATTTTTTTTCTAGAGAGAGAAGCTCTCTAAGAATTTGGCTACCTTGAGAGAGAGGAGGATGTGGAAAAATGACCAAGAAGCATGGGTATTTATAGAGAAGGGTGGGTTAGGTGTCCCCTAGATGACATAAGCGATGATGCAATAAATTTATTTTTAATTAATTTTAGAGACACATAACCCAAATAGGTGGTGAATCACCTATTTTAGGGTTGGGGACATGCTTCACCAGCTGTCCCAGCTTCCATGTGTCATTTTTATCTGTAGTAAATTAATCGATACCGATAATAAAGCTTAAACTTGAAAAATTAGCTTTTAATATCAAAATAATGCATTTAATGAAAAACTAGACAATTACATTATTTTTCACCAAAAATAAATTTCTAATAATAAATTTTAACTTTTTATTAATTTATTTCAAATTATAGTATTTATTTTGTATTTTTAAGCTAGAAAATTCATAAAAAATCTA
>CM014731.1:25280164-25334479 GCA_004329165.1 Spatholobus suberectus
GGGTCTCTGCTGCCAATAGCCGTCCTCCCAATCCTCAGTAAACTTCAAAGACTTCAGCCTATGATTAAATTGCTGCAATTGCCCTTTAGCTTTATGAAAGTGAGCATCCTCTGGGATGTCCATGTACGCAATTTACTTTTGTTAATGGCTTGCAACGTTTATGCATCTGAGTCCACTTGTTTGTGTAAATTCTTTCACTCGAGATAAAAAATATCCATCACCTTTAGTCATTTTGCAATGCTTCGCCGCTTCAAGATTCTTTTGTAAAGCATCGTTTTTTTTCCTTTGCTTTTTATTATTTTGTTAAAGCTTCTTTACTTAGTTGCGTTTGGAAAACGTTTGTCTGAATTGTGAAGATGGCTAGATTTGAAGTTTTAGGATGAAAATGGCACATGAATCTATTGAGTGGTGCTGGTTTAAGTTATTTTGCTGTTATCAGTACGAGGGCCGGTCACATCTGTGAGCACTAGCTAAACGATACTTCCTCGTCAAATTTTACATTATTTGCCCTTTGATCATGCCTGAGTTGCACATGGGATTTTTTTTAGGGATTAAAAGAGTATACGCAATTTACAAGGAGGTTGGCTTATTGGTGAGTGAGACTTAAAGCAAACTTTAAAAGAGATATTTTTACTTTAAATAAAGAAGTTATATGTTGAATAATATATGTGGTCTTTTAAATAATTTTTTGTTGGTAAATTTAAAATTTGAGTTTAGGCCGGCCCTCTTTACAATTACATTGTATCACCGCTTGATTCACATGCCTTTTTTTTTGAGAAAATTCCTACCGTACATCTAGATTACGTTTTATCTCATTTTTGTTTTCATTTTTTTCATTACATTATTTATTATATTTATTATTTTTTGTTTTATTCTCTCTTTTTTCCAATCATACACTCCAAAATAAAGTGTGTTTATATTTTTTTAGGATTAAATATGTTTTTGGTTTTTAAACTTTTCTCGATTTTTACTTTTATTTTTTAAATAAAAAATTGACCGTCTTAGTTTGTATATATTTTATTTGTTAACGTTTTTGGTTCCTGTCATTAAGTCTCATTGTTAAGTGATAACATGACAGTCATGTGACTGTTACATCATCAACTAGTCTGATGTGGTTGTGACATTATCATTTTTGGTAAATTATGTTTTTAGTTTTTTTACAAAATTCACTTTTAGTCTCTCAACAATTTTTTAACCAGTCTTAGTCTTTAATTTTGTATGAAATTTACTTCTAGTCTCTCAATAATTTTTTGACTAGTCTTGGTCATTCAACTATTATTTGTTATTGTTTTTAGTTCCTCCCATCAAGTATCATCGTTAAATAATGATGTAGCAACCATGTTGGCAGTCATATGACTTACTATGTGGACTATTAGTTTGACGTAGTAATCACGTGATAAAATGTTGTTTGTTCAAGACATTTTTGAGTAGTTTCTAAGGTGTTACAAATTTTTTAGCTGTGTAAAACTACCAAAAAAAAAGGTTTTAAAAATTTGGACAAAAATATAAAAGGAGATACAGTAAGCAAAATCAACAATCTCCAATTCAAATTTGGAAAAAAAATTAGAAAAGAAGATACAGTATACAAACTCACAACCGCGTATCGACTTTGACAGGGACAACCTGCTTGACCAAGTTCAGGTTTTTCTTCGACTTGTAAAGTAGGATTCAGGTATGTGACTTCCTGCCCCGCCCCTCGTTCTCGTACCCCTGTTAAATTTTTTGACAATATATATATTAGTTAATTTTTTTTCATATTTTTATTTTTATAATTATAAAAATATAAATAATTTATTTTAATGGTTTAAATAATTTAAATTATAATAATAAGTAAATAACAAACTTATAATTATACATATAATTAAAAATATGATTTAATTCTTAAATTTTTTAATTTTAAGTTCTTTGTTATTTATTAATTTTTACATATTGTTTGAATTAAAATATAATTAATAGCTTAATATATAATTTGTGGGGACAGGGGATGGGGAGAGCAAAACCCACCCCGACCTGCCCTCATTGCCATACTTACATCAAACTAGTAATTCACATGGCAAGTCACTTGATTGTCACGCGGTTGCACATTATTACCTAACAGTATACTTGATGGGAGGGACTAAACAATGACGAACAATAGTTAAGGGACTAAGATCGGTCAAAAAAATGTTAAGGGACTAAAAGTGAATTTCGTAAAAAGATGAAGACTAAGACTGGTCAAAAAATTGTTGAAGGACTAAAAGTGAATTTTATGAAAAGATTAGGGACTAAACATAATTTACCAAAAAATTTTACACGTGACAGCCACGTCAGACTACTTGATGACATGGCAACTCACGTGACTGCCACATCATCACTTAACGGTGGGACTTAACAGCAAGGACTAAAAATATTAACGGAGGAAAAGTACAGGGATTAAAACTGGTCAATTTTTTATTTAGGAACTAAAAATAAAAATCAAGAACAATTTAAGGACTAAAAACATATTTAACCTTTTTTTTATTGTGTCGTCTTGCATGATGAAAGGTGTGAGGGTGTTGTTTGAAAAGTATAGGTGATAGGGACTCCATATGCTATATAGAGGAAGTGTGTGTTTGGTATGGCGTCTTCCCAGCCCTATTTACACAAAATCTACGTCCAATGTTACCAATTACACAGAAACTACTAATATCTACTTGGCTTAATTGCACTTTTTGTTCTCAAAATTTTATAATTTAACGAATTTTATTTCCTAAGTTTTTTCACAAATTTTGCTACTAGTTAACAAAATATCACGAATTTGTCCATTAACAAAAATTGTTACAAAATTGTCTTAATTGTGACAGTTTAAGAAAAACCATTATAAAATGTCTTAATTGTAGCAGTTTTTTTATGTTAGGGCAAAATTTATAATATTTTGTAAACTAGAGGGCAAAATTTGAGAAAAAAATTTTGAGGGGGAGTAAAATTTACAAAATTTTAAAACTTTGAGAATAAAAAATGTAATTAAGCTATATGCTTTGAAGATGATGTGCATCCACGACCATGGAACGTCCATCCAAACACACGGGAAGTGAATCTTAGTAGCTGGTATAGATTTAGATCCTATGTCTGGTTTGGTAAAAATGGGAGACTAAATATTTATAATAAGATTTAGGCTTAAATATCTTTTTAATATCTATACTTTGAGTATTTTCTTTTTAGTCACCATAAAATTATCTTGGTCATTTTAGTCTATATAATTTGGGTATTTTGTTTTCTAGTCTCTATAAAATTATTTTGTTCATTTTAATCCTTGAAATATATATTTACGTGGACAATAGCTGATCCCAGGGTTGGCCTTTGGCCTAGGCTAAAAGGGCGACGACATAGGGTTGAGGGAGACCCAAAAAATATTTATACTACTTTGAAAAAGGAAAAAAGTTTTTAATTAATTAATTTATCTGATCATTTACTTTTTTGATTTCTCAATGGGAATGATTTAGGTGTAAGTTTTTACAACTTAATACTATTAAACTCTCAATTTTGTAGTATTTTCAATTTTTTTACCTTACTAATCATTTTGTAGTGGGGTTACATAATTATTTTTTAGTGTTTCTTATGTAATAAAAAGTTAAATGATTCTTCATTGTTGTTATAAAAACATATTGATTACCCTATCATATTACTGTATTTTAAAAGAAAAACAAAGAGTATTATGATAAGATAAAAGAAAATATAATTTATGTATTTATTAAAAAAGAAGAGTGTATCCTTCTAGTTCTATCTCCTAATGTTGATGTTATCATTAGAAATTTTCATTTCAAAATGTTCGAAGAAACCACTTTTTATGATAATTTATGTATTTTGTTTTGCAAGTTATAAGTGACAGTTTTACGAATATAAAAGATATTTTGTTGATGATAAATGATAGCATAAGAGTAAGTTAAATAAAAAATTGTACATCTTTTGAGATTTGCTAAAACTATGTTAAATATCAAATATACATTTATAAGTCATTATATAGCTATTAATAGTATATCTCTTCAAATATATACTATTAAAAATCAATTTACACAACTTAATAATTATATTATGTACCTTTGCTTAAATAATTACTAAAAAATCTACTAGGGTCGGCTTAGTGGTGGGGGGGCTTGTGTAGTATGCATGATATCATAGGTTCTAACATCAGTGCAACCATTATACACCAAAGAAATAATTACTAAAAAATTATATTTAATTAAATATATATTTCATAAATCAGTATAAGTTATGACAATTTTACAAATATAGAAAAAATAAAAATGTAAACACGAGTGTTATCATCAATATATATATATATATATATATATAAGTTCGATTTGGATCCAATTGAGTTAGGTTTTCAACATCAAATCTAAAATTTGATCGAATCCAATAATTTTTTGTTGATTATTTGGGTTTTTGATTTATTCGATTTTTTGAATTGGTCTTTTTAGATTTTTATTGAATTGAATCAATTTATAAACACCCCCTAAATATATATTTACATTTTAGAATATTTCTATACAAGAGGGCCTTATCTATAGTTTCGCCCATGACCCATCAAATGTCAAGATCGGCCCTGGCTGATGTGATGAAGTGATACTTTGTTTGCCACATCATCTTTAATAGAGCTTCTTTAACATGTATGTGGACTAAAAAAAAAAAAATTCCAAATTATATAGACTTAAAAGAAATTTAAGCCTAAAATTTAATTATGATTTGGAATAAAATATTTTGTTATTAGTGTGAGGGAAGGTAAATGAGATTTAGTTATGAATTTGTATAATTTTGGGTTATGATATGTAAGCGAGTTTGGCTAATATGTATAGATATGGATTTAACTAATGAAATATTTTAAGTGCATGTTTAGATTTTAGTTGGGAGAGCTCAGACATAATTTTATTCTCAAATAACAATTTTTTTTCTCTTTCATTTATGCATTGAAATTTACAAATTTATATTGAAATTCACAAAAGTACTTTTTAAACTTTAATCCAAGTCTAAATTGTTTGATTAAAAGTATGTTTGAAATTTTTTTTCCAACGTAGCTTATATGTCTTTAGACTATATAGTGCTAATTTGTTGAAATTTTTTTCCATCATAGCTTTATATGTCTTTAGACAATATGCTAATTTGTTATAACAAATTTCTTTTAGTCTTCATATTAAAACAATATTTGTAGCAACAAAAGAATTATATTTATTTTTTGGATTACCATGTTATTGGTATGAAGTATTCACCGGTTTTACTAATGATTAATCTTTGCTAAAAAACCTGGCTGACCACCTTTAGTGGAGTCTCCCCTCCCAGCTATTTTTTCGTCCACAAGACTCGAACTTAAGACCTTATTTAAGGAATTCTAGCTCAGTTCCACTTAGACCAATGACATATTGGTAAGAATTATATTTATTTAGTACTATTTTTGGTCCCTTATATAAGAAATAAATAACTAATTTATCAAGGTCAATAAAATAATTAAGTTAATTAATTTTAATTAATAATGTCATAAATTTAAATTTTATTTCAAAAATATTCATAGAATGAAATGATTTAAGTGGTGATTATATCTAATGACACTACTAGTAATTCAAAGAATAATTTTTTCCACTAATAAGGGTAACTTATATTGTTAATAGGTTAATAAATGTATCCAATGAGCGAGTGTTTTACTAACCGGACTTCATGATAAATTGAGGGTATAAACATCTCAATAACACTTATTATTTCTTTCTATATCTCTCTTCGTATCACATTATATCATCTATCATACTTACATTTCTTTTTTTTATCTTTCTAGATGGCTATTAGAATCCAGGTGTCTACCCATCATTTTCCTAATATATCTTATGGTAAGCGAGTTGTTTTTAGGGAGAGTGTCAAATTTTGAACTCCAGTAATTGTTGGGAAGATAATCATAATAATAATGTAAGGGTAACCTATCCGGGTTCTGGACCTTCTGGTTAACCCCCCTGGTAAATATAGCTGGGATAAAAAATGAATTAAATGTTAGCACATATTAAATAAAAACATTATTTTTGTACCATGACTATTCTTAAAAAATGAAGACACGACATATGGAGCTGGCTTATGAGATAATTGAATAATCATGAAAGTTCAAGCTCAATTCATTTAAAAACAAGCTGAAATTTTCAACTCAATTAAGGTGCAAGTTGGCTAGCAAACTAGCTAACTCGTTGCTAATTCTGTTTAATACAAGACAACCCTTTTCTATGTTTCTTCAACACTTGCTCGGCAGGTTTTAAATTATTTCTATGGCTGAAAATTTTCATTTTCAAAGGCCATACGAATAATATCAACTTCCAATAATTTCAATCAAGTGAATTTTTCAAAACATCTAACGAGTTCCAACTATCACAGGGTTCCAATCTGCAAAACGTTGAATGATAATGTCAGACACATTCAACATAAATTCAACACACCTGAACAGTTTTCATAATTTTACTACTATTAGCTGTTTGTTAGTTACACCTTTTTTTATGTATACATACACGTCAAAAAAGGGTGTTCGATCAGTAGCAAAATTGAATTGGAAATTAGATTTCCCACTGGTTTGAACCTCAGTTACCTCACTATTCGGAGCTGAAAAAAATTGATATTTATGGAAAACGAGTATTTCTTTGAACTTTACAGTGACATGTCAAAAAGAAAAAGATCAGTTGCAAAAATTGAACTTGAAAATACATTTCCCACTGGTTTGAACCTCATTATCAGAGCTAAAAAATAATTATTATTTATGGAGAACGAGTCATTCTTTTAACTTTACATAATTGGAAAAAGTGTCCATATTAAATTTGCCACGGTTTAACCACGCAAATCAAAGCTGACTCCACTTATAAAAATGTTGAGCAATTGAAACTATACACTTCATCCTCTAGTAACCACCATTTAGAATTACCATTCTCAAAAGTTGAACTCAAGGTGGTCCTGCAGGTGACAATAGGGATCATTTTCAATGAAAATCCAAACATTCTGGTGGCTTTTAATGATTATATTCTACCATTTGTGCCTATTCGACCTTATTTTTGTTGTTTCTGGCCTTTGTCTTGAGGATCAACGATCTATGCTCCTCAAACTGAAGGACAACCTCAAATTCAAGTCAGAAAGTTCCAATAGACTCGTGTCCTGGCATCAAAGCATTGCATGCTGTGAGTGGAGAGGTGTAACTTGTGACAAGGAGGGGCATGTTATTGGTCTTGACTTGAGTGGAGAATCAATCTATGGTGGACTTGACAATTCAAGTACTCTTTTCAGTCTCCAAAATCTGCAGGTTTTGGATATGGCTAACAATAATTTCAATTCTGAGATGCCATCAGGATTCAGCAAACTGAAGAACTTATCATATCTGAATTTGTCCTATGCTGGTTTTGTGGGACATATTTCAATAGAAATTTCTCAGTTGGCAAGGTTGGTTACTATTGATATCTCTTTTTACTCTTATTCAATAGGACAACCGCTGAAACTTGAGAGCCTTGAGCTACAAAAGTTTGTCCAAAACTTCAGCCGGATTAGGCAACTGTATATGGATGGTGTCAGCATAACAACACTGGGACAGGAATGGTACAATGCATTGCTACCACTGCTTAGTCTTGAAGAACTGAGCATGTCAAACTGCAATCTCTCAGGACCCTTGATTCTTCACTGACCAGACTTGAGAACCTCTCAGTCATTCGTCTTGATCGCAACAATTTATCATCACCAGTGCCAGAAACCTTTGCAAATTTTCAAATCTCACAACTCTTAACCTTAGTTCTTGCAGGTTGACAGGAATATTTCCGCAGAAGATTTTTCAGGTAGCAACATTGGCTAATATAGACATATCATTTAACAAAGATCTTCGTGGTTATTTACCAGAATTCCCATTGAATGGACCTCTTCGGTCATTGATTGTAAGTCACACAAAGTTCTCAGGAGCATTACCAGCTTCTATAAGTAATCTTAGGCAGCTATCTATCTTGGATCTTTCCAACAACAATTTTCGTGGTCAGCTGCATGAATTTTCAAATACCTCTTCTTCCATGTTGGAGATCCTTGATTTAAGCAGCAACAATTTAGAAGGGTCCATTCCTGTGTCTATTTTTCACCTCAGATCACTTAATGTCCTCCGACTGTCATCCAACAAGTTCAATGGCACATTAAAGCTAGATTTGATCAAGAGTCTTGCAAATCTAACTACTCTAGCTCTTTCATACAATAACTTGTCAATAGACACAAATGTTACCGAGGCACACCTATCTTCCTTCCCTATGATGAGAAGTGTAAAGCTGGCTTCCTGCAGCTTGATAGAACTCCCTAGTTTATTGAGAAATCAATCCCAAATAAGCACTTTAGACCTCTCAAGCAACCATATTCAAGGATCTATTCCAACGTGGATTTGGCAACTTGACTCTCTTGTTCGATTAAATCTTTCTCACAATTTGCTCAGCAGTTTAGATGGACCAGTGCATAACACTAGTCTCAATTTGAGGGTCCTTGACCTCCACTCTAACCAACTCCAAGGGAAGCTTCCAATATTTCCACTACATGTCACTTATTTGGACTATTCAAGCAATAACTTCAGTTCCACTATTCCATCAGTTGTTGGCACTAACTTGTCTTCCATAGTTTTCCTGTCCCTTTCCAAAAATAATTTATCTGGGAGTATTCCACAATCCTTGTGCAATAAACCAAATCTGTTAGTTCTTGATCTTTCCATAATCACTTTAATGGGACAATTCCAGAGTGCTTAACACACAGCAAGATGCTTGCGGTATTAAATCTGAAACATAATAAGTTTCATGGAAACATTCCAGATACATTTCCAGCATCTTGTGCTCTGAGGACTCTAGATGTCAATAGGAATTCATTGGAGGGGCCAGTTCCCAACTCTCTTACGAATTGCTCGTCATTAGAAGCATTAAATCTTGGAAACAATCACCTTAATGATGCATTTCCGTGCTTCTTAAAGAAGTTATCAAGACTCCGTATCATGGTCTTGAGGGGAAACAAATTCCATGGTCCAATTTCATGTCCTCACACCAACAGCACTTGGCATATGCTTCAAATTATTGATTTGGCTCTCAACAATTTCAGTGGTTTACTTCCAGGAAAATGCTTTAAAACCTTTGAAGCAATGATGCTTCAAGTTCAAGATGTATCAAAGTCCAATCACATTGGACACACATTTGGTGACATATATTATAAGAATTCATTGACCCTTACCTGCAAAGGAATACAGATGGAGTTTTTTAAAATCATATCTGTGAACACATTAATTGACTTCTCATCCAACAATTTTGAAGGGCCAATGCCAGAAGAGCTTGTGAACATTACAGGACTACATGCTCTCAACTTGTCACATAATGCTTTGACAGGCCAAATCCCATCATCCATAGGGAACTTAAAACAGCTTGAGTCATTGGACCTGTCTAGCAACTATTTTGATGGAGAAATTCCCACCCAGCTGGCTAGTTTAAGTTTTCTCTCGTTCTTGAACCTCTCCTTTAATCACCTGGTGGGTAGGATCCCCACAGGTACACAACTTCAGTCATTTGAAGCAAGGTTTTATGAAGGCAATGATGGGTTATATGGATCTCCATTAACTGAAAATCCGGGTCATGGAGTGCATGAGCCATCATTGTCATCATGTGGAAAGGTGCATGCAATTGATTGGAATATCATGAGTGCTGAAGTAGGATTGATTTTTGGCCTAGGACTTGTTATTGGTCCCCTTCTGTTTTGGAAGAAATGGAGGCAATGGTATTGGCAGCGTGTGGACCTCATTTTGTGTCGTATCTTCCCCCAGCTGAATCTTGAATACGAAAGACATGGAGGAAAAAGCTATCAAGTTTTAAGGTGGAGGCATTAGTCATTAGGGAGTGAAAAAATGTTAGTAGCTAGCAAGTAAGCCACACGAGCTTTGTGATGATTTCTTCTTCAAGCTTCATTTCTTAATTGTATTGCCCTTTGGGTTGATTTTATATTTTATGTAAGTTAAGAAAATAAAAACAGTGTCTGGTCTAATCTGGAGGTACAGATGTAAATTTTTCTCCTAAATTTTATAGAAAATTGCGTTACTTATAAATATAAAACTCTTTAGGCTTATATCGATTGTTAAGGGCCCGTCTACTTTCAGCACCTGGATTGCCTGCGGTCAAGCTTCGTACATTCAATCTTGCATTCAAGATCTAATAGCTGAAATATTTTCTTCTTATATTTTATTAATTTTATAAAAGTTGAGAAATAAAATTAAGGATAAGATTATAGCCGTCTTCTCTCACCACAGAGAATCCTCATCCCTACTTTCAATCTTTTTTGTTTTTATTTTAAAAAATAGAAATGACAGTAAAAGTAGTTTTTATTAGATTTTAGAAAATAATATTCCACTATGAGTAATTATGATTAGATAAAATTGCTTGTGGTTTAAATTCGTGCAGTAATCCTTCGGTTGAGTGAGTTTCTGCTAGCAACTCCAACATTTCATTGGTGTCTTGTCAATAATATTGGAAGAGAAATTATTAGATGATCTTGGACCACTATAGTTTCCGTTAATTTTTATATGACATGTAATTAAGTATAATTAAATTTTTTTGTAAATTATAAAATTTAAATATGAATTATATAAATATTGATTGGGACTATAAACATTTAGTATTTCTAAACTATCTTCTAATTTCTCATATTGGAGTACCTCCCCATATTCTACCACTTTTGTTAAAAAACAATAAATAAATAAAACTTTCAAAAATCAATCCAAAATTGAAAATACAAAAATCTAATTTTTTTTAACCGTTTTTTGGGCACCACTTCTTTCTTCTTGTAGCTTGTTGAAACCCCATAACAGTACTAGTCCATCATCGAATTTAGCTTTTGCATTGACCTACGTTTGCCTCTACAACCATGTTGTCCTTGCCTCTGCGGTGAGTTCCAGCCCCAAAACCGTTTCCGATGAGCATCGGTTCCATATGATTACTTCGCTGGTCGCAATATACTTTTCAACCAATGCGTCTCTCCAAAGCAAATGTCATTTCATGCGACCTTTGTTCACTAAAGCGATCGATGACGTTTACAAATTGTGAGGGTCCGTCAACTATTGTGGCTTATCGTAAACATGGAATGGAGACCTTCTCTTCGTCTCTGGAGCTTCTAGAAGACTATGTGATCCTTCTAGCAGAAGATCATGGAAGTAAAGGCAGCAGCGTCATATTTTAAAAATAGAAAGTCTAAACAAACATAGTTTTTAGATGATTAAACTATTAATTTAGTCTTTAAAATATCACCTATTTTTGTAAATTGTTCTTGAATTAATGAAATTATATAAATAGTCTTTAATGTGTTGAATATCCATTAATTTAGTTCCGAGCGAGAGACTAATTTAAATTTTTTTTCAATACTTGAGAAATTATGTAATATGATTTTTAATACTTAGGAACTACTTATATAATTCATTAGTTTATGAATTATTTAGGAGAGAAGGTGATATTTCAAGGACCAAATTAATGGTTTATTCGTTTTTAAATCTTGACAATAAAAATTATTTTTAGAAAATAAAAAACATTTTCTCAAACCAAATGAGACATGATATATAAATATAGATGAAATGTTGATAAGAAAATATAGCCTTTTCAAATTTTCTTACTTAAGAAAATATTAACGCAACAAGATATCTCTTATTTAATCAAATATTTAAAAAGAAGAACTTAACATATAAAAAAGAAAAACCAAATCAACAATATGTGAGAAAAAAAATGTGAGACGGGTAAGAGAGGGTGAATTGGTTCTTAAAATTAATAATAAAAAATTATAAAGTTAAAAGCTTAGTTATTAAATAAGGATTGAACTAACCGATTTAACTAATTAGACTAATAATCAACCTGGTAATTAGTCTAATTAGTCAATTAGATTGGGAATGTTAACAAACCGATAAGAGATGTTTTGGCTTGATGGTTTTTTGGTTGAGGCAACAACTAGACAGGTTATATATGATCTGGTAACTCATCATGATTATAATCATTAGAAAACAATCCTTATCTCATTCCCTCATACCACTATTATTGTCATTTATTAGTGTATACCCTAGAGGTCAATTGTGTATTTGACCTTTATTATATATGTATTGTGTTATTTATTTAAATATAAAGGGACTTCTTTATTATGTTAATAGTCTTCCAATGTAATTAATATAATAAAGTCCTTAGAATGACTTTGTCATTGCTACCAGGGGTGGCAAAGCGAGCCAACTTGCCATCAACCTGCCTAATGTAGGACGGGGTGAGTTGACCTACCAGTGAAGAATAAGTTAGAGAATTTAACCCTCCCCACTTAGTAACGAGTTGGCGGGTTGGCCTGCCAAGGGGTAAAGAGCAAGTGGGCGGGTTACAAAAGAAAGTGAGTTGGTGGGTTGACCCACTTAAATGGGTTGGCAGGTTACAAAAAAAGTGGAACGAGTTGATCTGCCTTACTTTCAACCCACCCAAATTTTTTTTTAAAAGAAACTTAATTGAATTTGATTTTTTTGTCATCATCTATTTGAATTGGATTAAATAATTTTTAATGCACATTATATCACTTTGACATATAATTTTATTATTATTTGTAACTTTATTTGTGTAAAAATAATTATATGAGAGAGGGATTATATTTTTTCATTCAAAAGTTATAAAAATAATTGGATGCAAATGAGAATAATTCTTGGTGAATGATGACACATTTAAAATTGGAAGGAAGTAGTAATTTACTATTTGATTTTATTTTGAGTGATGTTTAAGAAATAGGAAGTCAAATTGAATAAGAAACCAAAAAAAAAAAAAGCAGGCCGTGGGTTGACCCTCTAGGTTGGGCAAGGCGAGTTGGTGAGTTGTACTACTTGACTTGTCTCGCCAAAAATGGCAAGTTAGGCGAGTCAACCCAACAGGTTGAACTCGTTTTGTCATCTCTAATTGCTACATAGTATCAAGCATGATTTACTAAGAAGATCCAATTTGCATATTTAGAAAGGTTTTCTTAACATGTCTTTAGTTGAGTATTATTGCAAATAAGGACAATAATAATTAACATGTTGAGATTATTATGTGGGTAGATTAATGACTACGTCTCACTAGTCATGGTTATATGATATCAAGTCTATCACATGAGTACATGTTAGCGGTGTACTAGATTGACTTATCATGAAAATGTTGAATGGATTATTATGAAGTGTCACAAGTGATATTTTTCACAGTGACAATAGTGTAATGGTCCTTCAACCTAATATCACTACATTCCTAACATGAGGAGTTGTATGTTTAGGTATCATTAAATATCACACTTAACTCAATAATTATAAAGAAAATTATTGACACATACCACAAATATATAATGCAGAGGAATAAGACTAGCCATATTGAATGTGTCCTCCCTATATAATAGGAGATATATCTTGGACCCTTTGATTGAGTTTATGAACTATGAAGTGCATGACCTACTATACCTAAATAATATTAATATGGGACTAGGTATTAATATTATTTATTGTTAATAAGTCAACTTGAATCAAGAAATCAAAATTGAACTACGCATAAATGACATATTTCATGCTTTGTATTTAATCTAGATATATAAATAAAGGAACTAGATTACATGACAACATTAGTCGCAAATAGGTTAAGTGTTATATCACTTTTGACATTTTTGCTACTTAGGTAGTAGATATGTCTTGCTAAAGGTTGGGTACTGCTTGTAATATTAAAATAGAATTTTAATATTATTGTCAATATAATGAAAACTTATAGGCTCACACACTTAGAATAAGCTGACATGGATATCAAAGTCATGAGATGGTTTTAGTTATGTTTCTAATAAAATTAGAAAACCTAGCAACGTGAAAGGGACATTTAGTTAGATTGAATGGGCCACTCACTAATTTAGACCCCTATACATTGACTTAGGGGTCAAGTCATTAGTAGGGCAGAGAAATATTTAACAACACTCTCTTTGACCAAATTAGATCTCCTCTTACCTCTCCAAGACAAAAAATAAAATTAGAAGTACACAAAGAATAGAGAGAGAAAAAATAAATTATAGAAAAATGAGGAGAAAGTAGAGAGAGATAAAGAGGCTGGAGGGAGTTGGAGAGAATGTTTGCTTGAGAGGATCCAAGTCCTTCTTTGACACATTATTTCAAATACACTCTAAAGTTTATGTAGGTTTCACTAAATATGTGAGTCTCATTTTATATTTAGTAGTCTTATTTCCAAAGTGATGGGATTTCCATAAATTTTAACTAATAATAGAAAATGAGTTGACAAAAGTATGTTAAAAAAATGTTATTAACACTCTTCTTGTAGGACAACAATAGCTTATTACATACTTAGGGGTTAGTCATCACTGTATATAGCAAATACAGGATGGTGACAAAATACACTATATACATTTGAAGCCTAAGGACTTCTCTTAAACTCTTTTAAGTGAGAGAAAATAAAGAGACCTTATCTTGATCACCATTTGTATCGCAAAAGGAGTTCAAGGAACACATTTATGTAAATACTAATAAAAGCATTGTTACATTTGCATGTAAAGAGATAATAACTTGCTAACCAATCTATCAAAAAATATATTTTTGTAACACAATTTGTGATTATTTCATGATTCTAGGATTTAAAAAAAATAAATTAAAATACCCTTTCTAGTAAATTTGATATTCAAAAACCCAACTCCAATCACACATTTGATAACCGATCTTTTGCCACTGCTTGCTTGGAGGCTAAACCTTCATTTTCATCACTGTGAATAGGTTTTGTGAAAGTGAAAAGTTAGGAAATAAAGATGAGAAAATAGGTTTTGCGACGCAAAGATGAGAAAATAAAGACGAGACGTAGTGAAAGTGAAAAGAAAAAAAAGAAAAGGAAATAGATGTGACTTTGAATTGAATGAAAAAAAAAGCGTGTATGTATTCATATTTTTTAATAATTTTTTTTTGCACTAGTGGAAATAAAAAGTGAATGTAAATCTGTGACTCAATGTGTCTCTCATAGTTTTTAATAGTATGTATTCAACGGAGCAAGAAGTTGTGCTCCACATATCCACGAACATGGATCCTCTATAGTACTTCTATAGTCTTTTTATCTCTTTTTAACTTTTCTTTATTTCTCTACCATCCTATTTCATTTCTTTATTCTCTCCTTTAAATTTTTATCTTTTTGTTGCAGTAAAGGATCTATTTTGCGTATCCACTTCATCCATATAGCATTAACAAAAGTTATGAGCCCTTTTATAAATCGCTTAACACTAAATCAAACAGGTGATCTTGTGCGACAACTGTCTTTTCTCACATATTTTAAAGAATAACTAAAATAAATACAAAATTCATCATTTGTGAAAAATTATATATATATTTATATATATATATATATATATATAGGGAATGTTTCAAATGAGAAAAGTTTACAATGAGAAAATGAAAACTTTCAATGATAGCTCTTGGATCATAATTAAAGCAAATTTGTGTTTGAAATTAAAACCCAATTAATCACCTCTTATGAGACTACCATTGTCACTAACTCCACCACCACCACTGTGGTGGCAGCGATGGTTGTAATACTTGTGTTTTTCCTAATGTGTGATTTAGTGATTTAATAACTGAAAGCAGAAATTAAAAACTTAATCTCGATAATTAAGACGAAATAAATAAGTTGTGGTTATGTGATTGTTGTTTTATGTTGTATCGCCTTGGAATTTTGATTTGAATTTTTGGAACTTAAGGAGAATGTTGTTTGAGCCAAATGTATTTGTTGATAGTATCTATCTCGATTATTGAGTGAACAATGATGTCAGGCCAATTTTGGTCTTAGGGAGTGATTAGATGGATCCTGGGCCTTAGTGAGCCCAAAGCCCTTTTGAGGCCCTGGAAAACCTAAAAAACACCTCAAAACCTTCCATTCTCTCTCATTTTTTGCTAGACAACCTAAAGGCCTTCAATTTGTCTCAAACTCTCCCAATCTACCTCTCAAGTCCTTCAAGAGTTAAAGCACAATTTCTAGACTTATCTCATTCCCTTGTGGTGAGAAGAATTGCTCTCGCTGAAGGTTTGGCTCTAGAGTTCACCTCTCCACATTCTCCTCTTCTACATATTCGGATTCCCAGAAGCTCCAAGAGGTAAAAGAAGCTTACACTTATTGATTTCTTGATGTATGGACGTGGTTATGTTTGAATATTGCTTTGGTTTATGCTAAAAAACGAGATTGAATGAGTTATGTTGGATTTTTGTTGAAAAATGGGTTTGATGATGAATGCAGTGATTTGTTGTTGAAATGTTGTAATGACTATGAAATATGTTAGATATGTTGTTGTTGGATGTTGGGCAATGTTGTTTGACCTTTGTGGAACTGATTTAGAATGTAGGTAGGGTAAAGTTTGAATTTTTGGGTTTTTCAAAGAGAGTTTATAGTTCTGTTATCTAGTAGTCGCTGAACGACATAAGGTCTTGCTAGACGAGAATGCCCTTGGGAGTAGAGTGAGGCTTTCGGGCTTTAACTTTGTTGAGCGACTCTTGATGTTGCTAAGTGAGTATTCTTGAGCTTGTTGTGATTGGGAGAAGGAAGAAATCCACTAAGTGATGTTCAACTCGCTGAGCAAGCAGTCTTGTGAAATCTGGAAATTTTCCAAAAAGTGGTTCGCTGAGCAAGTAGATGACTCGCTAAGCGAGTATGGGCATTCCAAAATTCCTGGGAGTGGTTTGCTGGACGAGGACTAGAATCGCTGAGCAATTTCGTGTCTTGAAGAGTTGGTATTCTCTGTGGTAAGCCTTCCATTGAGCGAGTTATGTGTTCCCTCGGTGAGAGGCACATTTTAAAATTTTGTTGCCTTCTAGAGTGGTTGGTCACTGAGCGAGAGTGAACTTGCTAAGTGAATCATGATTGAGAAAAAAAATTGGTGGAGGTCCTTAAAATGGATTTGCTAAGCAATCTCGGTTATCGTCGAGCGAGAGTCTCTAGAGACAGAAAGGGTGCTCTCTGAATGGGTATTCGCTTAGCAGGACTTATGGTCGTTGAGCGAGAACCTTCGTGAAGGAACGGAGACCCTCTATAAAGAAAGCCTTTGCTAAACGAGTTGGTTAGGCAATTTTTTGTCTCAGTTGAGATGCAATTGTGTTTTAAATGGCTTTGAGCAGGATTCTTAGCATCAACCAGTTGAAAACTATTGCGTATGTGGTTGAAGTGGAAGGTCACTTTGATAAGATCTCCATTTATTGTAAGTGAAATTGTTTTGGGATTTCACTAGTGTATAGGCTGCTTGGATGGGGCCTTGTCTATTTACCATGTATGGTGCTAAATTGAGCCAACATGGGGTTGGTAGTGGTCGTTTGGCCATGTGTGGTGCTGAATTAAGCCCACATCATGTTGTTGTGAAATTGTTGAATTGTTTAATGTTGAGGTGACGTTGTTGGTATGTACATGCATTGCATGTATATATTGGCGGCTGGGGTAGTTGACGATGGACCTCACGCCGTGCACGAGTAGGTACGTAAGTTGGTTGGCTAACTGGAGTAGATGGCTCAGACAGGACCTCCAACCTAGTGTTGGATGAGACGTGGGGTTGTTGTTATGGGCCTTTAGTGATAAGCAGATGGGCAATTTCACAGGGAGCCAAGGTAATGCAAACCTTGAATCGCGGTGAGCCACCACCCACATCTAGACAGATCACATAATCTTATCTGTAGACAGAGTTTGATAATCCTTGAATGGTGAAAGGCACGTGACAAGGTGCTGTTCACGCCATGTTAGGGGATGAGACCTGGCTGATCGCTCGAATTGTTGTAAATCTCTCAAGAGTAGTGTCCTCATGCATTGGCATGGTAGTTATATGTGTGTGTGTGTGTGCGCGCGCACGAGTGATGATTTGAATTCTTGGTGATTGATGTGAAAGTTTCCTATTTGGTAGACGAGTACGATACCATTGTTGGTTATTCCTTTGACTATATGTTATGTTGTTTTAAGCAAGCTTACCCTTGCCTTGCTATTGTTTGTTGTTGTTGTTGTTGCTTTTGTGTGACTGTGATGATTACGTCTTTGGGCGTGGGAGTAAACGGGGTGGCCTCAGTGGATCCGACTACTCAAAACTGAAGATGGAGTTGCTAGTTCGAGGTAGTGTGACGTGATGAGTCACATTCACGCTTTTGATGTTCTTTGATAGCTGTTTTATCTTTTGTTATAATGTATAGCTTGACTAGCCTTAGGGAGTGTGCTATGTACCCCTCTCCCTTGTTGATGTATATCTTGGCCTTTGGTGTTGTCTCACGTGTTTCATTTATTCCTTGTGAATTGTAAAGTTTGTATGGTGGCATTGGTTGAGTCGGATGGGTCTCATTTTGATGTTTATATGTATAGTTATATATGCCTATGCACGATGTTGGGTTTTTTTTAGCAGAATGGTGATCAGTGTGTTTTCCTTTGAAATTGGAAATTGAAAAAAAAAAAACAAACAAATCCATGCTTTTGAAAGACTGAATTGCAAGATGTTTTATAAAAGTGAACTCTCTCAGAAAACATCAAAGTGATAGTGTTGTTATGTAGCGACGGTGGGTCGTTACAATGGTGGTGGCAATAGTGGTGGCGGTGACGTCGGTGATGGCAGTGGTGGTGGTGGTGGCAGCAACAGTGGTAATGGTGGCTGCGGGGTTAGCGACGACATTGGTGGTGGCGATGGTGGTGGAGACAACGATGGTGGTAACAGTGGTGGCGATGGCGGCAGTGATAAGGACGGCGGTGGTGACAGCAACGGTGGTGGTAGTGGTGGCGGTGGTGGAGGCGGTGATAATAGTGGTCTCATTAGAGGTGTTTAATTGAGTTTTAGTCTCATTCATTCATTGGTTTTAATTGTAATCCAAAATAAAAAAGAATTAAAGAGATTAAAGTTAAGGCAACAACTACTGTGAAGATGTGTGTCAAAGTCTTAGGCATTTTTGTAAGACTTACCAAATCTAGCTAGGTTTGGCTTAAGGGGATATGTTGGGAAAAGAAAAAGTAATTTTTAAACTGAAAAGAAGAAGGTTTTTGATTGAAAAACTCATTTTAAGCTAAATAAGGCTTAGGAATTGATTCCCACGATAGGGAACTAAGTGAAAAGCAAGAAAATTGATTTTGAACGTAAGTTTCTCGCAAGGAATTGATTCCATCCTTGGAGAAATCAATTCCCATGTAAAGGAATCGATTCTCTCGTTGATAGAATCAATTCCCAACGGTCAAAATTTTAAGATAAGGAAAGATTTGATTTATTTTAATTGGATATCTTTCATTAATCAAATCCTATCGAAGAGGATCACAAAAATAATTTGAATTATCCCTTAATCCCTATAAAAACAATACTTTTCATTAACCAAATTGTGAGAGTAAAGAGCTTTAGTAAGAATTAAGGTTATTTTGCTTAAGCTAGTGCTTAGAGAGAATTGTGAGTCATAGATCTTCAATTTGTGATATCTCCATTACTTGGAGTAGTATTAGCTTTTGTTTTTGTTTTTGAGAAATCTAGGGGTAGGTTTTCCTTAGTCGAGGAATATGTATTTCTTAGTTGGTAAGAAATTCAAAGGTAGGTTTTCTTTGGTGTAAGAATAAGTTTTTCCTAGTTTCTGAGTGTTAGTGATCATTAAGGTTTGCAAGGTAGGTTTCCCTGTGGTACCCGTCCTAGGTTGGGTTCCCAAGGTAGGTTTCCTTAAGTGTAAAAGACTTGTTGCACTATAAACTCTAATCAGTTAGTTAATAAATTTCAAGTGTGGCTTAGGGACTAGATGTAGGTTGCGGTTTGTGACTAAACCAGGATAAATGTCGGTGTACTTTTCTTTAACCCTTCTCTTTATTGCTTTTAATAGTTTGAGTGTTTGGATTGCTTTGTTTCTGTTTTAAACTTCATTAATCAGATTAAAACAAAAAGCCTTTCTCTTCGTCTCTTTTCTTGATTATATTCTTCACGATTTGGGATAAATACTTTGTGAAAAGAATTTTGTTATAACTCAATTGACTCCTTCTTGAGTTATTGAGGCCACTCAATAAACATGAATTTGCTAACGAACAACCGCTTATTTTTTAGAAGAAGTATTTTAGTAAGTTATAATTAAGATTATTTTAAAATACACAGAAGGTGTACCTTGCTAATGTACTCCTAAAAAATAAGTAAATATACGTTAGCAAATCTGTGGGATTTGCTAACAAATACCCACTTGTTTTTTAGAAGGAGCATGTTAGCAAATTATAACTATAATTATCTTAAAATACACCCAAAGTGTAGCTTGCTAATGTACTCCTTCTAAAAAGTAAGTGGGTGTACATTAGAAAATCTCATATATGTGTGTATGTGTGTGCGTGCGTGAGCCTGCACCCATAGTTTGATCAGTTCAATAACACTAATTAATTATTTTTTTTGTTGAAAGCAAGGTATCCTTATAACCAAAAGCTATGAGACTAATTTCTTGAGAAAGTAGAGTACTAGTTAAAGGGCAACTCTTCTCCCCACATGTGCACACTAATTAAAAATATTGTCTGAATTTAATAACACTAATTAAAAGTCAATACAAATAAATCACAAACATTATGAATGCATCAACGGTAAAAATAAACAGAAAAAGAGATGTGCACGCTTACCATATTTAATTTATTTTCTTATTATGTACTCTGCTATAATAGTTGACTGAAGTTTTATTTTCATATGCTTCAATAATAGAAGCTTGTTTTGGATATGCTTCAATAATAGGAAAGTTTAAAGTTTATGATGATGGTGATTCGTTGTTAGGAATTTTGCCTTTTGAAACCAATTTCATCAAATCTTAAAGTTTAAAATCTATGATGATAGTGATTTGTTGTTAGTCATTTTGACTTTTTGAAAACAATAATTTCATTAAATCTTGGAAGGAGAATTCTTTTTAGTTTGGAGTCACACTTGATGATATATATTTGAAATTATCTAAGCATACCCATATTCTTATTGAAAATGAGATAATAACAACTTTGGAAATGCCTATTTCCAAAAGACTAAGTTAGTAAAATAGGGATTAAAAACTAGTACACTATAGGTTGTGGAATTTATCAGAGTATAATTGATCCACTTCACATAATACTAACCATAAGGCTTAAATTTAACAAAATATGTAAGGATTATATTAACAAAATATGTAATGATTAGATCTCTAAGACTCGTAGCCTTAGAAAAAGATTAACCATAAGGAAGTCCTTATACAAAAGTGTTATGAACAATTTTGACGATAAGTAATAAACTTTGTTCTATTTTAATTGCCTTGCTTCTCATTATCCACTTGACCTCTCTTATTTAATACTTTAGCCAACTAACTGAATTAGGGGTGGACACAGATCCAAATTGACCTGATGATTCGATTAACCCAAACCAAATAGAAGAAAAAAATTAGGGTTGGTTTGGATCATCGATTTGATTCAAATTTAAAATTACAAATTCGATAATATCAGTTTGGGTATTGAATTTGAGCATGTAGAACCCAAACCAACCTAAACTTATAATATTTTAGATTTTTTTATTTTTTATGTTGTGTAATTCTATAGTTCTATAATTTTATGTTGTATAATTCTATAATTTTATATTTTGTTATTCTATAATTCTATAATTTTTATATTGTGTAATTCTATAATTCTAACTTTTGATATTAGTCATTGATTTTCTTTTATTTTATTATGATTTCCTATTTTTCTTTATTTTTTTCCATATTTTTTTATTTTGTTATTATTTTAGTAAGTGACCTGATAACCCAACCAAAACCAACCCGAATGTGATTGTGTTGGTTCGATTTGGGTAGCCAAAAAAATATTGAAAAATCTGATCTAACCCAAATCAATTAACATTGATTAGTTTGGATTTAAATATCTCCTAAACCTGATCCAACCCGTACCACCCCTAAACTGAATGCCTACTTAATGAGCATCTCACAACCTTAACCAACCTACATTCCAAGTAGGTCCATTCACTATTTTAGTTGATAGAACAATGTAGTTTGCAAAAAGCATAATTTCATTCATTGCTCACAAAAATAATTACACAAATTCAGTGCACCAAGTCATTACAAGTGCCTTAATTCATTGCACTTGGTTTTGACAACTGCGTTACACAAAAAAGAATTACACGAAATCAAAATACAACTTCATTTACTATAGCTAACATATTACAAAAATGTCAAAACTAGCCCCCAAATTCAACAATAGCAAAAACCATTTCAATTTCCTCCTTTCATTCTCTAACTTCAATTTCAGCTTCCCAATCTTCTTTGACCCTATATCCATCAACATGGTAAAACACTCACAACCACTTGCGAGATCATTACCAGAACCATTCATGTCCTCCTACTCGTCATAGTGAGCACATGTGAGGTTTAGAAATTTTTACAATACAGTAACCCACGAAAGGAAAGAAAGAGTAATCAAGGTACCCTCATTACAATTAATGCATTTCCGGAAATGCGCCTTGGATTTTCTATGCGTTGGAGGTGTAGATCTGCATCAAATTGCCACACCCACATATTGGGACAAAGTCTTGCCTCAAAGTTGCACTCAAAGACACTTTGCTTTCAGGCATTTTGATGGAGCAATGTTATTCTTCTGCATCCTTCTATAGCTAGGGTTTCTCTCCTCTGGAAGAACATTCAAATGTTGAGCTTTTTTTGAAGAGATGATCATGTGTGGTCAATCATCTACTCCACGAATCTAGTAATTATAAAATAAATATTTTACTTAATCAGTTACTTAAAATAGGTGAGTTATGTTAGCCAAAATATTTCATCATAGTAAGCACATGTGGAAATGCCAATGAAGCTTCTGTCAGCCATCTCACATTTTTTTAATAGAGGCTGGTGAAAAGAATGAAAACAAGAACATTTGGCATTTGTAGAAATGATATGCATTATTTTGCAGGAACTAAAAGAAAAAAAAACATTTAATTGCAGGAACTAAAAGTATATTTAAGTCTTTCTTATGGTAAGGGTAATTAATTACCACTAGTTCTATACAAATGAAAAGTGGGAAAAAAAAAGGAAAAAAATAAAACAAAAAGACAAGTAACTTAAGACATGATTTACTTTAAGTTTCAATTTGATTCTACATGACCATCTTACATTCTCTTTAGTGGGCAAGTTTAGGGGTGACGACCAGTCCAAGTCGATCTGATCAACCCAAACCAAATTGAAGTGAAAAATATGAGTTGATTTCAACCATTAGTTTGTATCAAATTTTAAAATTGCAAACTTGATAATATATCTATTCTAGTATCGGATCTGGGCATATGGGACCTAACTTGGTCTGACTCCGGCCAACTCAAACATATATCATTTTAGATTAATTTAAATTTTTTACGTTGTGTAATTCTATAATTTTGACTTTTAAAACTAGTCATCAATTTTCTTTCACTCTATAGTCATGTCCTCCGCCCCCCTCCCCCCCCGCACACCCCCCCCCCCCCCCCTTCCCTTTTTTTTTATGTTTTCATTTTTCATTTTATTAATAAACCTGATTATCCAATCTTCTTAGCCTCAATATGATTGAATTAGTTCGATCTTCGAATTATTAAAAAAACTAAAAAACTTAAACCAATCCAAATCGATTAACATTGACAAGTTTGAATCTAAATATCACTAGTGTCCACGCCTAAGCAAGCCAACCTTTTTTGCCACTCACCTTGTCCTCTGCATAGATTTTTACACTTTTGGCCACGGTCCTTACCAAATTATTTGTTTAATGTTTATAATTAATTTCTTATATTTAGTTGGAATAAGTTGAATAGATAATTAAGACTGTCAATGAAAATATTGTCCATTCACCGTATTAATAATTAATACAGCAATGCTATTTATACAATTTTTCTTTTACATAAACAAGACAATTATTGACATATGCAGTTAAAAAAAATTTGTCTATGATTTTACACATTCCACAAATAATTTTCAGCCACAGATTTATATAGAAGAATGTGCTCAATAGTTTTTGTGTATAATTCTTTTTCAGCCCCAAACAAAAATAATAAAGATTTTTTTATAAAATAAATTTACATATATTGTCTTTTGAAGGAAAAAATATAATTAAAATTTTGTCTAATCCAACCGTTTTTAATAAATTTAATAAAATATTATTAAAATGCTAAAATTTTGACAGATAAGACAGTTCGCTTTCAAAGAAGTCAACATGAATGGGAAGAGAGAAATAGATGAGGTTCTTAGACTGTGATTTAACCTATATCAGACCTAGGTTAACTCAGGTCTATTTGTTAATTTAGTTAGATCAAGACATTTTTTAAAACCTATTTAATTAGAAAGATATAATATCGGGCCTTTAAAAATAATAACTTTAATAAGTCAATCTATTTAAATAAATATAAATAATAAAACAATAATAACATTATGTTATTACTATTATATTGATTTTTTAATATTTTGAGATTATATACTTAATAATCTATTTAAAGACTTAAACTCTCTAACTAATGTACAAGTATAGGCTCATTCATTAGTCAATTAATATGTTTATAACATTATGTAATATAACTTATTATAAAGTAAATACATCAAACTCAAACTTTTAATTTAAAATCCAAGGAAATTCAAATCCTACAAAACTTTAACTTAGCAGGATTTATTTCCATCCTTAGTGTGGAACTACATTTCCACCCTTAGTCACGAACGACAACAAACATTGGGATTCAAATTAAAAGTTTGAAACTCAGATTGTCCAATCAACAAAACTGATGAAATATGTAGCCAAAAATATTTTATCTATTATTTTTCACATATCACAAAATTTTCAACCACCCATTTATATACACGTGAAGAACAGTGCAATTTTTATCATGTATATTTTTTTGCCACAAAAAATAATAAAAGCAACATATTTATTGACTTTGGAATACAATAGTGATAATTATAGTTTCATCTGATCCAACTGTGTTCAATAAATTCAACGGAATTTTATCAATATTAAAAATAGTTTTGCTAACCATGCAATTCAAAAATTATTTCATGCTACCTCTTTAAATAAACTTGCCGATATTGCCAGCTCCATTTTACAAGCTAAGCTACCAAAACAGTCTTCAGACAAGAAGTGACTTGGAAAATGAATGCAATAATGGCAGTATTGTTTTTATTTCTTTTCTGGTCAGGATAATTAATTACGAACGGCACACGGCAAAGAAAAAAAAAAAAAAAAGACTGGCACTTTAGGACATGATTTACTTTGACCTAGCTTCACCATCTTACACTCTGTTTCCGTGGACAAATTATTTGGTAATCCAAAACCATCAAGTGTCAATAGCCTTAACTAATGTTTATATAACATATATTCAAATTTTATAATTTATGAGAAGAAATTAATAATACTTAATTACATGTCATATAAAAATTAATGAGAATCATAATAATACAAGACTACCTAACAATTTCTCGTTTCTGTGGCTATGCCGTCTCTCCCACTCAACTTTTCCTCTGCATATATTTCTACCAGAAATTCTAACATGCGTCCATGTACCGTTCATCTCTCACCTTTGGATCAGAATAAAACACATAAATATTAAACTTAATTGCATTTTTGGTACTCTTGGTTTCTCAATTTTACAAATTTTGTTTCCCAATTTTTTTTCCACAATTTGATTCTCTCACTATTTTAATTGTACAATTTTGATTCATCTATTAACTTAACATTCAATATTTAATGAAAATGTTGACGTAACACTCTAATGCATTGTCATGTCAATATTTTTGTTAAATATTGAATGTTAAAGGGTGAACTAAAATTGTATAATTAAAATAATAGAGAAATCAAATTTTCAAAAGAAAAATGGAGGGATGAAATTTACAAAATTGAAAAAGTAGGAGGACTAAAAGAGCAATTAAGCCTAAATATTATTTATTTTGTTCGGATCCAATGGTCACACATATAAGTCGCATGAAGCAGCTAACCTAGAAATTGCATTGTGGAATCACTTTTGATGACATTTCCTTGCCAAATTGCATTGGAACATAAACACTAGAAAACAAAGGGTCTTTAACTCATCATTAGCCTGTTCCCTTCTTCAGCCTTTGTTTTGGTTCATTGTGTGTCTCTCAGTAGACTCCAATGAGAATTCCCCACGTTCCATTCCTTTCCATCATATTCTGCTACTGCTTCTGGAGACACCACAGTGTTGACATTACTGGGGTCTCTGGCCAAATTGTTGTTGAGGATCAACAACAATCATTGCTCAAACTGAAGAACAGCCTCGAATTCAAGTATGAAAAATCTAGCAAACTTGTGTCTTGGAATCCAAGCATAGATTGCTGTGAGTGGAGGGGGGTAACCTGTGATGAGGAGGGACACGTTGTTGGCCTTGACCTGAGTGGAGAATCAATCAGTGGTGGGTTTGACAATTCAAGTAGTCTTTTCAGTCTGCAAAATCTCCAGATACTGAATTTGTCTGCTAATAAATTCAGTTCTGAGATACCATCCGGATTCAACAAGTTGAAGAACTTAACACATCTGAATTTGTCATATGCTGGCTTTGTGGGGCAGATTCCAAAAGAGATTTCTTACCTGACAAGGTTGGTAACTCTTGATATCTCTTCTGTTTCCTATTTATATGGGCAATCGCTGAAACTTAAAAACTTAGATCTACAAATGCTTGTCCAAAACCTCACCATGATTAGGCAACTGTATATGGATGGTGTTAGTGTGACAGCTCAGGGAAATGAATGGTGCCATGCTTTGTTGCAATTAGTTAGCCTGCAGGAGCTGAGCATGTCAAACTGCAATCTCTCTGGACCCCTTGATCCTTCCCTGACAAGACTTGAGAATCTATCAATCATTCGTCTTGATCAGAACAACTTATCATCTGCAATGCCAGAAACCTTTGCTGATTTTCCAAATTTGACAACCCTTCACCTTAGTTCTTGTGGATTGACTGGAGTATTTCCAGAGAAGATCTTTAAGGTAGCAACATTGTCTGATATAGACTTATCATTCAATAATGATCTTTATGGATCTTTGCCTGAATTACCTCTGAATAGTCCTCTTCGGACACTGATTGTAAGTGGCACAAGTTTCTCAGGAGCAATACCAGATTCTATAAATAATCCTAGGCAGTTATCCATCATAGATCTTTCTGATTGCTATTTTAATGGAACACTACCCAGTTCAATGTCAAGACTCGGGGAACTCACTTACCTGGATTTGTCATTTAATTACTTCACTGGTCCAATTCCATCCTTGAATATGTCCAAGAATCTCATGCATTTAGACTTCTCACACAATGATTTCACAGGTTCAATCACATCGTTCATTTGGACCGCCTAAGAAATCTGGTCCAAATTGATTTGCAGGACAACTTCATCTATGGAAGTCTTCCTTCCTCTCTTTTTTCTCTCCCGTTGCTACGAAGTATACGACTTTCCAACAACAATTTTCAGGGTCAGCTGAATCATGTTTCAAATATCTCTTCCTCCATGTTAGAAATTCTTGATTTAAGCAGCAACAGTTTAGAAGGGCCTATTCCTCCATTTATTTTTAATATCACATCACTTAATGTTCTCCGACTGTCACTCAACAAGTTAAATGGCACATTGAAGCTAGATGTGATTCAGAGACTTGCAAATCTAACTACACTAGCTCTTTCACACAACGACTTGTCAGTAGACACAAATGTTACAGATGTTGGCCTAATATCTTCTTTCCCCAACATGAGCAGTGTAGAGTTGGCTTCCTGCTATCTGACAGAGTTCCCAAGTTTCGTGAGACACCAATCTAAAATAATCACTTTAGACCTCTCAAGCAACCATATTCAAGGATCTATACCAACATGGATTTGGCAACTTGACTCTCTTATTCAACTAAATCTTTCTCTCAATTTGCTTGAAGGACCTGTGTCTAACACTAGTTCCACTTTGACGGTCCTTGACCTCCACTCTAATCAACTCCAAGGGAAGCTTCCAATATTTCCAGTACGTGGGATGTATTTGGACTATTCAAGCAATAACTTCAGTTTCACTATTCCATCAGATGTTGGTACTTATCTGTCTTCCACTATTCCATCAGATGTTGGTACTTATCTGTCTTCCATAATTTTCCTGTCTCTTTCAAAAAACAGTTTATCTGGGCATATTCCTCAATCCTTGTGCAATAATTCAAATCTGCTAGTTCTGGATATTTCGTATAATCACTTCAATGGGATAATTCCAGGGTGCTTAACACACAGTGAGACACTTGCAGTATTAAATCTGCAACATAACAAGTTTGATGGCAGCATTCCAGATAAATTTCCGTCATCTTGTGCTCTAAGGACTCTGAATCTCAATAGTAATCTATTGACGGGCCCAATTCCCAAATCTCTTTCAAATTGCACATCATTAGAGGTGTTGAATCTTGGGAACAATCACGTAGATGATGGATTTCCATGCTTCTTAAACACAATATCCACACTCCGTGTCATGGTTTTGAGGGGAAACAAGTTTCATGGTCACATTGAATGTCATCATACTAACAGTACTTGGCACATGCTTCAAATTGTTGACCTGTCTTTCAACAATTTCAGTGGTTTATTTCCAAAAAAATGCTTCAAAACTTGGAAGGCAATGATACTTGATGAAGATCATGATGGATCAAGGTTCAATTACATTGGTTCCCAGGTCCTTACATATGATGGTATATATTATGAGGATTCTGTGACACTTATAAGCAAAGGTTTACAGATGGAGTTTGTTAAAATCCTAACTACCTTCACATCTGTTGACTTCTCATCCAACAATTTTCAAGGAATGATGCCAGAAGAGATTATGAATTTTACAAGACTTCATTTGCTCAACTTGTCACATAATGCTTTAGCAGGCCAAATCCCTTCATCTATAGGGAATTTAAAACAGCTTGAGTCACTGGACCTGTCGAGCAACTATCTTGATGGAGAAATTCCCACACAGCTTGCAAGTTTAAATTTCCTCTCATACCTGAACCTTTCCTTTAATCGTCTGGTGGGAAGAATCCCTGTAGGTACACAGCTTCAAACATTTGATGCATCTTCCTTTGTTGGTAATGCAGAATTATGTGGAAGTCCTTTGACTAAAAACTGTAGTAATGAAACATATGGGCCGTCAATGTCACCAGATGGAAGGTCGCATGCAATTGGTTGGAATATCATGAGGGCTGAATTGGGATTTGTTTTTGGCCTTGCACTTGTTATTGGTCCCCTTCTGTTTTGGAAGCAATGGAGGCAACGGTACTGGAAGTGTGTGGACTCCATTCTGTGTCGTATCTTCCCCCAGCTCAATCTGGAATTTGAAACCTGTGGAGGACAAAGCTATCAAGTTTTGAGGTGGAGGCATTAGTCATAAGGGAGTACTAAAATGCTAATAGCAAATCAGCCACACGAGCACTGGTGAGGATGTCTTCTTCAACCTCCATTTCTCTATTATATTGCTCTTTGCGTTGGGTTGATTTCGTATTTTATATAAGGGAGAAAATAAAAACAGTGTATAATCTGGTGTGGAAATACAGACGTAAAATTTCTCCTAATGAATATTAGAGTCTGTAGGCATATATAGGTGATTGTGTTTTCATTCAATAAACGATATCAATAAATAGAAATGAAATGATGATAAGAAAATATAGCCTATTCAGATTTTCTCATTCAAGGAAATAATATTTGAAGTAACAAGATATCTCTCATTTAATTAAGTATTTTAAAAGAAAGTTTTAAGTAAATAAAAAGAATAATAAAATCAAGAATTGAAGGAAAAAATGCTGAGAGAGCGAAGAGAGAGAGGGCGAATTGGTTCGTCGAATTAATAATAAAATTTAATAAAGATAAAACTGAACGGAAATGAAACACAAATATTACGATTGCAGCAACAGTAATAAAAGAGAGAGGAAAAGAGATGCGTACATTCAACTTAGTCGCGACTATTGTCACACGCGACTAAGGGGAGGTTGTCGCAGACGATGGGAATCGGATTTGAGTTGTGCTCGCCGCCGCTAATGACGGAGGTTGTCCTCCTCCTTGGCGGCTAAGAGGAGTGAGTCCGCCGGCTTGGATTGGACGAGAGAGTTGGGCTGTGTGACTGAGCTTTTCTGCTCACACGAGTAAAGAAGAGAATGCATATCGAAGTATGAAACGGGAAAACGGATTAACTCAACACAACACTAGGGGTGACAACACACTCGACCCGAACTGAAAAATCTTATATCATATTCTTTTTTGATAGCTTATGAGATTTATTTTTCACGTATTTTTTATTATGTTTATGGTCCTTTTTAATTCAAAAATTAGTTGGGTTCCATAGTTGGATTTCATCGTTTTCATGTTAGTGAATCTAATAAGATAAGTTTTAAATCTTGAATCGATAAAAAAAAAGTTCAAAATTATGTTCAAAAATCGAAACAATCACCATTAACGAAAATACAACATTGACTTAAAATAAATATTTTAAAAGATAAAGAATCAAAACGAATTTTAGTAAAAGAATAAAGCATCAAAAGTATATTTAAACCTAAATATAATGAATAGAAAAAGGGAAATAATTGGCTAAAATAAAAGATGCAGTATATTTTCATCAAATTATAATGATATATATATATATATATATATATATATATATATAGGTCAGGATCCGTTGACACTAAATGTCAAAGTTAATTAAATTATACTTTTAATAACTTTTTGTAAAATGTAAATTTAATCGATTTAACTGTTGAATTTGATGTTTTTATTATTAGATTAAGTATATAAAATTTCACATAATTCTAAAATTATTTAGTAGTTCATCGCATCGCTTTATTTTAACGTACAATAAAAAATTAAATATATGTAAATATTCAATATTAAATGACATATTTAGAAAATTCCAAATTATGAGAAATTTGATATACATGATCATGAAGATAATATCACATAATTCAACGGTTAGATTGGTTAAATTTGTATTTTACAAAAAGTTATTAAAGGTGTAATTTGATTAATTTTGACACTTGGTGTCAACAAATCCTAACTCTCTCTCTCTCTCTCTCTCTATATATATATATATACATATATATATATATATACATACATACATATATATATACATACATACATATATATATATATATATGAAATCAAATTATACTGCTATAATTTTCATTAATAATTACATTATTTAATAAATTTTAATTGGTAAATTTTTTTCTCCTTAACATAATTGAACAATGTTAGTTAATTGTAGAAAAATATATTAGTTGTAATAAATACTTAAAAAGTATTATTTTTGTCTAAATGTTTTAATCAATTTTTCATTAAAGTTTTCTAATGATATCATTTGATATTAAATATCATAAGTATATTAAAATTAACATGATATAAAATTAAATGAAATATCAAAATGAAATATTTTAGTTTATGTAAAATGATATATTAAAAAAAAGAATAATGCAATATAATACAATTTAATATTAAAATCATATAATATATATCATCATTATTAATATATTTAATAACAAAAATAGCTTTATATTTACTGAAAATTTATTTAAATTAATTATAAAATATGTAGTGTGACATATTTACTTTATAACATAATGATGAATGTAAAACTTTTTTTATATAATTTAAATATTTAGTATAACAAAACTGTAAGTTTAAATATTTTAAATAATTTTAAATTTTAAATGACTTTCCTATTACTATTAGATGTTAAAATGATTAAATATATTATATTGAATTTAATATTACACTTTAATTTTAATTTCATTTTAATTTCAAAAAAATGAATTGATAAAATAAGTCAATTATTTTACAATAATATTCCAAACAAAAATAGGTTGTTATTTGTATGACATTTTAACGTTTAGGCAATAAATACTTTGGGATTTGACTATATAAACAATATTTTAAATAATTTAAAATATAAAATAAATTAAATTAGATTAAAACTATTGAAATCAAATATTACCTAAAATAAATTATTATTTTAATCTCTAATAGACAATTTATATTTTATTAGCACTTATGTAAGATGAATTGTTATAGGTGTTTAGTATTAACTTATACTTGAAAGAGAAAATTTACAAAATATTAAGTTCTCTAATATAGGTATTTTTTTTTATCTCTTTAACATAATCAAGCAATATTAGCTAATCATTAAAAAAATATTTTAGTTGTAATAAATATTTAAAACAGTAATATTTTTTTTCCTTGTATTTCAATTAATTTTTCATTAAGAATTTCTAATGATATATATATTTTTTGGTGTATTTCTAATGATATTATGTATTTTTAGTATATTAAAACTAACATAATATAAAATTAAATTAAATGTCAAAGTAAAATGTTTTACTTTACAGTAAAATTATATACTTAAAAAAAATAATATAATATAATATGTATAATTGTAGCAGTTCACGGGCTTACTAATTTTATTTTAATTTTTCTAAAAAATTATAAAATAAATATTTTTCATTTATTTCAATTATTAAAAATATTATATATTTTGTATTATATAGTGAAAATTATTATACATATGAGTTTTATATTAATTTTGTATGATATAGCCAATTTGTCTTTTGGT
This sequence comes from Spatholobus suberectus, assembly GCA_004329165.1. Lineage (NCBI taxonomy): Eukaryota > Viridiplantae > Streptophyta > Magnoliopsida > Fabales > Fabaceae > Spatholobus > Spatholobus suberectus. The sequence continues at coordinate 25,312,674 of CM014731.1, forward strand.
TTTGTGCTTTGCTGAACATGGCATAAAAAAAAATTGTGTATGATATAAATATTCATACAATTTTAAATGAGTTTACCATTTCAACGTGATATAAATATCAAAAGTTTAAAACCATATAGTATGTATCATTATCAATATATTTAATAACAAAAAATATCTTTATATTTAATGAAAATTTAGTTAAATTAATTATAAAATACTATACAACATAATAATGAATATAAAACTTTTTCATATAATTTAAATGTTGAGTATAACAAAAGTGTAAATTTAAATATTGTAAATAATATAGAATTTTAAATTAATTTTCTATTACTATTAGATGTTAAATATTAAGTATAACAAAACTGTAAATAATATTGTGTTTCTCTGTATCATTTTTATAAATTTCTAATAAATAATAATATTAATTTATAAATTTTTTCTTTCAAAAAAATTTCTATCAAATTTTTACACAACCTCTCCTAAAATATAATTATTACAAAATCGTACAAATATTGACAAAATTAACAGAACCAACGACTAATACCAATTCAAAGTCCCACATACGTCAAATGAGTTTTGTATTTTATTACTAAAGGTTCAATAAATAGGTAAATAGAAAAGGAGAATAATTGGGTAAAATAAAACACTCTAACTTTTATAGAAATTTTTTCATCCAACTTCTGAAAAAGGTGAGGTGATAAGTTAATTTTAATTTATAAAAAAGATCAATTAATTTTACCTTTTCATTTTTTTATAAGCAAAATAAAATGTTATTACTAGTGCGCCAAACCAAGCACATGATGTGCCAATTTTGAGAATGGGTATCAAAATACAATAGCCACAACCCCATAGGCCAAACAAATACAAAAGCGGCATCCCTTCCCAACAAAACAGAGGACGATTCACACTTGTAACCTTCCATTAGTCTGTATGAAGCCCCCAACTAGCGATGTCAACGGGTGGAGCAGGCATGGATAGTAGCTATCCAGTACCTATTTTGCCAGATAAAATTTATATCTGCGCCTGTTTCGTTATCCGTGCTAGTATATGTTAAATAAATATTCATGGATATTTTTAAAAAATAATAAAATAATAAATTTATTTTGTGTGTTGTGGATAATTATAAAGTGCTGCAAATATCACTTTAAATTTATAAATTTAAATTTATAAATTAAAGAGTTATTGTTTAAAATAATCACTTTAAACATAAATTTTAATTATTCTAATAATTTTTCTAAAAAAATATAGTTTAAATGCTCACAAATTTATGTTCCTTTTCTCTTATAATATAATTATATAAGATTTCTCTCGTAATGAACAATCGTTTTGAAAATTTTGAATAAATTTATGTAATTTTATTTATATTAATATATAAGGGTATTTAAATAAATATATCATTGCAGGTAGCGAGTATCCACGCGTAGTAGGTCCTATGATACCCATATCTGCCCCATTCATAAATAGGTACCGGATATACCTATTTAGAATATCTATAAATACCCATTTAAAATACTCATTTTCTACCTATGACAAATTTTATCCACAAATATCACAGACACTAATTTTTTGGCCATCCCTACCCCCAACCCAATATGCCAAGCAAAACTCCTTACATCCTTTTATTAGCCGCTATAATGGCTGTATAAAGCCAAAGAGGCCTTCTTTGGTTGCCTGCTTTCATCTACGTGCAAAGGAAAAACATGTAGTTTAGTCATTTATATTAATTTACAATTTTTTATATTTTAAATTTTTTAATATTTTTATATTATATTAATTTGTTAATTTTTTTTACTCTAGATGTAAATCTTTTATTGTTAATGGAAATTATTGTATTTTATTAAAATTTAAAACTAAGTATTATGATATATTTGATTTAGATTTTTATGTATATTTTGAATGTTAAAAACCTAGAAAATAATGTTTTATTTTAGTTTTTAGTGTTATAAAATTATGATGTTATATTTATGTAATATTATTTTATATATTATTTAATTATCATTATTATTTTATTAAATGATTCAACTACCTTTTAATCATGATTGAACTATTGAACCTTGAACTAGTGTTTTTATCAGTTCGATGATTGGTTCGGTTTTAAAAAATCGGTCCTTACCAAATCATTTGTTTAATGTTTATAATTAATATTTTTAAATTTAATTACTTGGAATAAGTTGAATAGATAAATAAGAGAGTGTCAAATTGGTAATTATAAATTAAAAATTTTAAAACTAGAATGAAACCACATCGAGCTACTGATAAATTTGAGTAGATTTCCAAATAAAAGCAACTTAAAAATTAAAATAATTTCAAAATAAAATAATTTCCAATACTTTGAGACCCCCTGTTGGATTAGATACCAACTGTTTTACCCGTTTCGGTCGATGAAAATATTGTCCATTCACCGTATTAATGAAAACAACAATGTTATTTATACCAATTTTCTTTTACATAAACAAGACAATTATTGGCATATACAGTTACAAAAATTGTCTATCATTTATAGAGAATGTGCACAATAGTTTTTGTGTATAATCCTTTTACACCCTCTCCCTAAATAAAAATAATAAAATAAACTTTTTATAACATAAATTTACATATATTGACTTTTGAAGGAAGAAATATAATTAAAATTCTGTCTAGTCCAACAGTTTTTAATAAATTTAATAAAGTATTATTAAAATGCTAATTTTGACAGATAAAACAATTTTGCTTTTAAAGAAATCATGAATAAGAAGAAAGAGAAATAGGTTAAGTTCTTCAATTAGGTTAACTTAGGTCTATTTGTTAATGTAGTTAGATAAAGACGTTTTTTAAAACCTATTTAATTAGAAAGGTATAATTTCCAGCCATTCAAAAAAAATTAAGTATAATAAGTCAGTCTATTTAAATAAATATAAATAATATAATGATAATAATATTATGTTAATACTATTATATTAAATTTTTAATATTTTAGGATTATATACTTAACAATCTATTTAAAGATTTAAACTCTCTAACTAATATATAAATATAGGCTCATTAGTCAATTAATATGTATGTTTATAACGTTGTTTAATACATCCTATTAGAAAGTATTTTGGACCGGCCTCTAGTCTACCGTTCTCCGCCTCTTGTTGGCATGCTAGTCAACCATCAGAGGGTGGAACACCTGACATTACTCACAAACTCCAAGTTGAGGACTGGTCTAACTTTGAACCTTGGGGTTATTTGCAAAGCTGAACTGCATTGGGATCGATCTCACAAAATCAACCTTCGCATGTTAGCTCATTGACTTATGCCTCATCACATTATGTCACATAGGCCATGTGCACAATAAAAGCCTAGCGACTTTTCCCATTAATACTAATGTATAAAGGCATCTCCCCATTAGTTATGAATATAATTTTCATTTACACTCCACCTCTTCTCTCATTGACATAAAGTCGAAGTCTTTACAGGTGATCACCACTAAAGATCTCCCCATCATTGCACTAAAGTCCTCATCTACTGTGCTTAACTTGCCAAAAATTGTCCTCAACCACACCTATGTCCACCCAAGGCCGGTCTTGACATTTTACAGGCCCTAGGCGAAATAAAAAATAAGGGCCTCTTATGTATAAATATACAAAAATATAAACATATATTACATAAAAAAATAGACACATAATTTAATTAAAAATGATATTTAGCACATTAAACAAATAACATAATTTTAACAAATCTTAAAAAGATATATAATATTTTTCATTCAATTTACTTCTACACTATTGTTTATCATCGACAAAATATTATCATCTTAAATTAAATTTTACATGAATTTTTGTTCTTTATTAATATACTAACTTTTAATTTTATCTAATACTTTAGTCTATGTATTGTACAAGTTAAGGATTTATTTTTATATAACTATAATTATAATTCATAATAAATAAATATTTTTAAAATTTTAAATTATATTATTATTAAAGTTTATAATAAATAAATATTTTTAAATATATAAATTATATTTTATATTTATGATAAATAATTTTAATTGTGATATAATGTTATTTTAAAATAAAAACGAATAAGTGATGAAGAAAATCAAAAAGATAAATAGAGGGTAGTTTGAGATGATTGAGAAAGATATTTTTTGATAATTATAGAGAATGTGTGAAATGCACCTTTCAAGAAAAGGAGAGAAGGGGTTGAAAATTTTTAATTGAGAGAGTGAGGACTATACTATCCAAGTTAGGATTTTTAAATTAATGTGTAAGAGTAGATTCCTCTATAATTTGAGTTTTTGTTTGTGTTTTTTTTATAAAAAAAAACAAAAACTTTAAGTCTACGCATTATTATATATCAACTACATGTTTGTCACAATGAGCTAGAAATTCATTTAACATGAACTAATGAATGTAATACATCATAAAAAAATTAACAATTAAGATAATAGTACTTTATAATCACATACCACATTTTTATTTAGATATAAAAAAAGAGACATGATAAGTGATAGTAATTTCAATTTTTTTATAAAAATAACATAAAATATATATATATATATATATATATATATTATCACACAACTATATAATTTTTTTCTAATTTTTTGGGTCCCTTCCAACCATGAGCCGTGGGTCATTGCACCTCTGGACAATGCCTAGGACCGGCACCGTGTCCACTCTCGATTTCAGAATCAAACATAAAGCAAATACATCAAACTCAAGCTTCTAATTTAAAAACCAAGAAAATTCAAGTCTTACAAAACTTTGACCTAGCAGAATATATTTCCATCCTTAGTCAAGAACTACATTTCCACCCTTAGTCTCGAACTACAACAAACACTGGAATTCAAATTAAAAGTTTGAACGCTCAGATTGTCCAATTAACAAAACTGATGACATATGTAGCCAAAATTATTTTATCTATTATTTTTCACTTATGACAAAAAAATTTCAATCATCTATTTATACACATGTGAGGAACATTCCAATGTTTATTGTGTATATTTCTTTGCCCCAAAAACTAATAAAAGCAATATATTTATTGAGTTTTGAATAAAAAAAATATAGTTTTATCTAATCCAACACTTTTCAATAAATTCAACGGAATTTTATTAAAATTATAACTAATTTTTTGAACAATGTATTTCTAAAATTATTCCATGCTACCTCTTTATCTAAAATTGCCAATATTGCCTGCTCCATTTTACAAGCTAAGCCACCAAGTCTTCAGACACCAAGTGACTTGGAAAATGAATGCAATAATGTCAACATTGTTTTTCTTTCTTTTCTGGTAAGGATAAATAATTACAAACGGCACACGACAAAGAAAAATAGAAAAAAGGAAAGAAAATAGACTGGCACCTTAGGACGGGGTTTACTTTGACTTAGCTTCACCATCTTACACTCTTTTTCTGTGGCTAAGCCGTCTCTCCCACTCAACTTTTCCTCTGCATATATTCCTACGAGTAATTGACTAATTGTAACATGCACCCATGCACCGTGGTAACACATAAAATATTATTTTTTTGTTCGGATCCAATGGTCACACATACAAGTCGAATGATGTAGCTAACATAAAAATTGCATTGTAGAATCACTTTTCCTTGCCAAATTGCATTGCAACGTAAACACTAGAAAACAAAGGGTCACTATAAGCCAACATTAGTCTGTTCACTTCTTCAGCCTTTGTTTTGGTTCATTGTGTGTCTCTCTCAGTAAACTCCAATGAGAATTCCCCATGTTCCATTCCTTTCCATCATATTCAGTTACTGCTTCTGGATACACCACAGTGTTGACATCACTGGGGTATCTGGCCAAATTGTTGAGGATCAACAGCAATCATTGCTCAAACTGAAGAACAGCCTCGAATTCAAGCCTGAAAAATCTCGCAAACTTGTGTCCTGGAATTCCAGCATAGTTTGCTGTGAGTGGAGGGGGGTAACCTGTGATGAGGAGGGACACGTTGTTGGCCTTGACCTGAGTGGAGAATCAATCAATGGTGGATTTAACAATTCAAGTAGTCTTTTCAGTCTGCAAAATCTCCAGATACTGAACTTGTCTGCTAATAACTTCAGTTCCGAGATACCATCTGGATTCAACAAGTTGAAGAACTTAACATATCTGAATTTGTCACGTGCTGGCTTTGTGGGGCAGATTCCAAAAGAGATTTCTTACCTGACAAGGTTGGTAACTCTTGATATCTCTACTGTTTCCTATTTATATGGGCAATGGCTGAAACTTAAAAACTTAGATCTACAAATGCTTGTCCAAAACCTCACCATGATTAGGCAACTGTATATGGATGGTGTTAGTGTGACAGCTCAGGGAAATGAATGGTGCCATGCTTTGTTGCAATTAGTTAGCCTGCAGGAGCTGAGCATGTCAAACTGCAATCTCTCTGGACCCCTTGATCCTTCCCTGACAAGACTTGAGAATCTATCAATCATTCGTCTTGATCAGAACAACTTATCATCTGCAGTGCCAGAAACCTTTGCTGATTTTCCAAATTTGACAACCCTTCATCTTAGTTCTTGTGGATTGACTGGAGTATTTCCAGAGAAGATCTTTAAGGTAGCAACATTGTCTGATGTAGACTTATCATTCAATAATGATCTTTATGGATCTTTGCCTGAATTACCTCTGAATAGTCCTCTTCGGACACTGATTGTAAGTGGCACAAGTTTCTCAGGAGCAATACCAGATTCTATAAATAATCCTAGGCAGTTATCCATCATAGATCTTTCTAATTGCCATTTTAATGGAACACTACCCAGTTCAATATCAAGACTCAGGGAACTCACTTATCTGGATTTGTCATTTAATGACTTCACTGGTCCAATTCCATTCTTGAATATGTCCAAGAATCTCATGCATTTAGACCTCTCAAGAAACCATATTCAAGGATCTATCCCAACATGGATTTGGCAACTTGACTCTCTTGTTCAATTAAATTTTTCTCACAATTTGCTCAGCAATTTAGCAGGACCTGTGCAGAACACTAGTTCCACTTTGAAGGTCCTTGATCTTCACTTTAACCAACTCCAAGGGAAGCTTCCAATACTTCCAGTGCATGCCGCTTATTTGGACTATTCAAGCAATAACTTCAGTTTCAGTATTCCATCAGATGTCGGCACTTATCTGTCTTCCACAATTTTTCTGTCTCTTTCCAGAAACAATTTGTCTGGAAATATTCCTCAATCCTTGTGCAATAATTCAAATCTGCTAGTTCTGGATGTTTCCTATAATCACTTCAATGGGATAATTCCAGAGTGCTTAACACAGAGTGAGACGCTTGTGGTATTAAATCTGCAACATAATAAGTTTGATGGCAGCATTCCAGATAAATTTCCAGTATCTTGTGCTCTAAGGACTCTGGATCTCAATGGTAATCTATTGAGGGGCCCAATTCCCAAATCTCTTGCAAATTGCACATCATTAGAAGTGTTGAATCTTGGAAACAATCTCGTAGATGATGGATTTCCATACTTCTTAAATACAATGCCCACACTCCTTGTCATGGTTTTGAGGGGAAACAAACTTCATGGTCACATTGAATGTCCTCAGACTAACAGTACTGGGCATATGCTTCAAATTGTTGATCTGGCTTCCAACAATTTCAGTGGTGTACTTCCAGCAAAATGCTTCAAAACTTGGAAGGCAATGATGCTTGATGAAGATCGTGATGGATCAAAGTTCAATCACATTGGATCATCTCTGGTCCTTACAAGCAAAGATTTACAGTTGGAGTTTGTTAAAATCCCAACTCTCATGACGATTGTTGACTTCTCATCGAATAATTTTCAAGGAACAATACCAGAAGAGCTTATGAATTTGACAGGAATTATTCTTCTCAACTTGTCACATAATGCTTTAGCAGGCCAAATCCCTTCATCTATAGGGAACTTAAAACAGCTTGAGTTGTTGGACCTGTCGAGCAACTATCTTGACGGAGAAATTCCCACGCAGCTTGCAAATTTAACTTTCCTCTCATACCTGAACCTTTCCTTTAATCGTCTGGTGGGAAAAATCCCTGTGGGTGGTCAGCTTCAAACATTTGATGCATCTTCCTATGCTGGTAATGCAGAATTATGTGGAACACCTTTGATGAACAACTGCAGTGATGGAACACACGCACTATCAATGTCACCAAGTGCAAGGGCGCATTCAATTGGTGAGGATGCCTTCTTCAACCTGCGTTTCTCTATTACATTGCTCTTTGGGTTGATTTCATATTTTATTTAAGTTGAAAAAATAAAACAGTGTATGATCGGGTCTGGACATACACATGTAAGATTTCTCCTAATAGTCTGTGGGCTTACACAGATGATGGTGTTTTCATTCAATAATCGACATAAATAAATAGAAATGAAATGATGATGAGAAAATGTAGCCTATTCAAATTTTCTTATTCAAGGAAATATTATATGAAATAACAATATATCTCTTATTTAGTTAAGTATTTAAAAAGAAATGTTAGGTACTTCAAAAGAAGATAAAACTCAATAAACCCTCTAGAATGGGCCTTAGGAGGTTTGGGTAACATGTACGAAATCATAGGTTCTAACATAGTGCAATAAACTCAATATAAACGAAACAGAAACATTACAATTGCAGCAAAAGTAAACTCAACTTAGTCGCGAGTATTGTCACGCGCTGCCACCGGGAAAGGCCGTGGCGGACGATTGGAATCTTATTTGAGTTGTGCTCGCCGCCGCTAATGACGGAGGTTGTCCTCCTCCGGCCATGCCTAGCCACCGCCTCCTTGGCGGCTATGGGGAGTGATTCTGGCGGCTTGAATTGGACGAGAGGTTTGAGCTGTGACTGAGCTTTTCTGCTGACACACGTGACGAAGAGAATGCATCGAATCAGCAGTGAAGCTGGATAATGGATTTTGGGAATTTCACTTATTGTGAATTATTTTTATTTTCTTTATTTTAGGTGTTCAAATAATAAATTACAATAGATGACTTGGAGAGTAATAAAAAAAAAATTCCTTATTTTTATTTAAATTTACTTTTAAACTATAAAAAAAATTAATAATAAATTTAGTGATAAATTAAAATGTTTTTATTAATATAAAATTTAAATTTAATCCTTTTTTATATTATTCATGTTATTTCTTTATTTGTTTAAAATATATTAAATTAATTAAAAAATTAACATTGCAAAAAATTGAATTTTTTTATTTAATATTATTTATATGACTTTTTATTTTATTTTATTTTAAACTATGATAAGCATAGAATTAATAAATTGGAATATTCCTTATCTTTTAATATTTTATTTAAATTTTGAAATATATTATTTTTTATACTTGATTTTTTTGATTTTCTAAAATTATTAATAAAATATAAAAATTGCTTGTACATTATAATGTAAGTTAAAATACTAATTGATTTAAATGGCTAAAAGTTTATAAATAGTCATCAAATGTTTAAAAGTTTATTTGAATAAGTATTTGAACACAAATTTTATATAAAGTATTTTAAATTCTTTTAGATGTTACATTTTTTAAATGACAAAATTTAGATGCATTTTTATAGGAATTTTTAATATTGTTCTTCAATTAAAATTAAAATTTCACCTTGACAATTCGCATAATAAAAGTCTCCATTAAATGTCAAAGCAAATTATCAAAATAAAACTTCAATTCTAACAGGACAATGCCAAAAACACCTCTAAAATTGCATATGAGTTTTATCCTTTAAAAAAAAAAAAAAAACCTTGTCCAAATGCAGGTGGATTGAGCCACTTGTAGATTTCATGATTGCTCTTTTTTTTTTTCCCTCTTTTTTGTCGATCTGATAAATAGATTCTCTTTACTTTATAAAAAAATCAATTTCTTTAACCATGATATACCTTCCAATATACAATTTATAACTAAAACTAATTTAGATGCATTCAATAGTTTAAAATTATTTTTCTTAATTTTATCCAATTTTAATGTAACAAAAAAAAAGACATAAGAATTGGAAAATAATTGTTCTCAAAAGTAACATATCCATTCTTAGAAAGATTCAATAACCAATTATTGAATGTTGAAATTAAAGGTATTCATTAGTTTGGGTCAATTTGATAAATGCGAAAATTCAACTTAAATTAGTCTAACTGGTTCAATTTTATTTTATTTTTGTGGTCAGGTTCAACTTGATGAAACTTGATCATGCTTAGTTGTATAATAGGTTCATTTCATTAGTTTCAAATACCACAATTGGAGGAATGAATCTACTTATTTTCCTCGGTTGATCTTTCTATAACTCTATCTACTTTTGATTGGTGTGTAGATAGGTTTTGGTCCCTCAACCAAAAACATAAAGGCTAGCACTTGCTTTTCTACTAATCTTCTTTTGTTCCCCTTGATGTTGTTTTGAGTTTCCATGAATTATAATAACTAATTTCTCCCCACACCCTTCTTTTATATTTGGTGCATGTTTGATTTTATGGGTTGATCTTGAAAAGCTTTGGTTGTTTAAATGATTGGCGATGTTGGTTGATGGGAAAGTTGGTTGCATGTGAGAATCCTTCTGTGTAAGTTCCATGCATAGATAGCACTGTTATGGTGTATTATAGACTGTGTTGGGTTTGAAATTTTCTCAAGAAGGGGAAGGTTGAATTTTTATGGTGATTAAGTAGTTGATCTAGCCTTGGAGGGCTTGAAAGGCACATGCATGTGGTTGTTTAATTTTTTGGAAATTTCAGTTTAATGTGCTAATTCTACCCTTTTCTCTCTCTGTTTAAAATTATTTTTCAATTTATAAGGCTCTAAAATTTGAAAGTTGACATTTTATGTGTGTTGATATGTTGGTGATAACATATAAAATTTCTGAAAAATAATAAGTATTTTTGGATGGGTAAAGTATGATCTTTGTCACCATGGTCAATATCGATTTTTTGGGTGGTCTGGTACTGTATTTAATTAATTTAATTTTTCTATGTGAATTTTTTATGTTATAAAAATTTCTGCATGATCTTGACGTCTTAATAATGATGCCCAAAAAATTTGTTTAAAAATATGAAGATTTGGTATTTTTAAAATTATGGAACAATTGTTATGTGAATTTGACGTTTCTAAAGTTGATGTTCATCTTAGTTTTGAAAATTCTAGTACGAATATGAAAAAAGAAATTGGAAAACAAAAATATGGTGATGTTTTTGTATGTCTTAAGGATATACCGCAGAAATATAACGAGAAAATAAGCATGCTTACTGTGGTCTCTTTCATCTTACAACCACGTTTTTTAACCGTAGAAACAAAGTGTGGTCTAAAGCCAAAAATGTTGTAGTGATGTGTTCATATGATTTCTGGAAAAACTGCTCTTTTGATCTAACCATTTCGTGGATTGCTTACCAAAAAGTGTTTTAATAATTTGACAACTCATTTTTATTAATTAAATTATGGACATTTTGAAGTAAAAATTATTTAATGAATAAGTGGTTGCTTATGAAATCAACTTAGTTTTCATTGGTTGCATGTCTTACACTTTATTTCCAATTATTACAAATATTTACCCAGATCTTCTATTGGATTATCTCATCATTAATGCTAAACAAAATCAATAATTATTTAATTTGATTAATTTATCTTTTGATAATTAAATTTAGATGGACGGGAATTTTCTAATGGGCCATGAAAATTTAGGACATCATTAAACTAAATTATTTTTAATTTAGTATACCCCTATTTCCAAAAATTAATATTCCTTTACCTTAAATGATTTTCATTGAATATAAGTGTACAATTATAAGGTAATAACAGAAATTTTATCAATACTCTCCTTAAGGCTTTTTAAAAACAGATTTTGATTGAGATTGAATTTTATTTCTTAGAAACAAAAACCTAACTATACCATCACCATGATTACAAATTTTTAAAAGTTCTTAAACGTATACAAATGTTATACATTGCTGAAAAGAATTTCACACAAATAACCTGTTAAAAAGGGTAAAGTTTTATTCTAATTATTTTGCTAAAGATGTAAAAACACTCACACGGTTTTGATGTCTCACACCCAAGACTAAAGTTATTCTGATGTATGTATGTATTACTTTTTCTCCATAACCGAATTACTTAAAGAAATATGTGTAATAAAATGACTGATGCAAAGCTGTATTCCAACACAAGATTATCACGTGAATGGTTTATTAATATGAATAGTAGAAATGCATGCATTCGTGGGTGAACATGGCACGTTAGAAAGCATTAATTATAAGACAAAACTTATATACAAAACCTTAGGCACTGTTAATGTTATTCTCCAATTAGAATTAAATTTTTATCTCTATAATTCACATAATAAAAGTATGCATTAAAAGATTTCTTACATTACCGAGGTAAAACCTTATTTCTAATTGGAGAACAACACCAACAATACTTTGAGTATTATATCTAACTTTTGTCCTTATAAGCATGGTGCATTTGAATTCATGCATCCAAATATAAAGAAATGAGTTATTGAGAGTGAACAACCTTAAAGGTTGAGTTATACGAAATTGCAAAGTTAACAACCATAATGGTTGAGCACAATGAGTATATATGTGCCTATATGAAATTGCAAAGTTAGTAACCATAATGATTAATATATATGTATGTGTGTGTAGAGGTGACAAAACATGCTATCCCATCCATTACGAGCCAATCCAATGCAGGCCACAGGCTCTAACGGGCTAAGCCAAAAAGACCCAAATTTTATTCGGTCTTTTAGTTTGATGCCCAAGCCTAACCCTATGCGAGCTGCGAGCTTTTCAAGTCGGCCCACCATTTTTTGTTTATTATTCTTTTTTTGATTAAATTTTTTATTTTTCTTCAAAATTCAAGATTAAAATATATTATGGTAGTTTTTTGTTGACATATTTATTTTACTGTAATAAATAAAATATAATAAATTATTTGATTATATTATTACATTTATAAAAAGATTGAAATGTGATATTATGATAATCACTATAATTATTTTTAATACAAAAAATGCTTATATATTATAAGGCAATCTCGTTTATCATTTTATAAAAGTTACAGTAAAAGTAGTTATATATTTAATGGTTTACACGTATGAGTTTGTAAACATTGCAAAGGTTTTATACCATTATAAATATACACAACTCAAAAAATAAAAAATAAAGTAATATATGTATTGTAACTCTATCAGTAGCCTATGTCAAATAAATTAAATTTCAAAGTCTCCTAGTATGTTAAATATATGTAACTCAAAAAGATAAAACATAATTTGGAATCATGTACTATAACTTTATAAGTAGCCTTTTGTCAAAATCAAATATCAAAGCCTATGTCAAACAAATGAAAGTTCGAAGCAATGAATTAATAACTATTTTTAGTCTCTTAAACTTCCCTTGGTCCCATTTTCTTTAATAAAATTTAAAAAGAAGTGGGTAGCCCGAACTCGATTATGATGCGGGCTTTATCGGATCGGGCTAAAAAGGCCTTGCATTTTATTCAGACTCAAAATTTGAAGCCCAAGCCCTATATTTTAGCGGGGGGGCTTGGGTTGGCCTGACTAACCTGACTCATTTTGCCACCTCTATGTGTGTGTGCATATATGCACGTGAGTATACCATATAGTTGGCGAGAATTAAGGTAGCGGGGTCTATGTTCTTAAAGATCTAAGGATTAGCTCGTGTCAAGATTATCCACAAGGGACCATAGTTCGCTACCAATGTGTCGTGTAATAGTGACATACGCTCCGAGAGTCTAAATCTAACAATACCACTTACTAATATCAAGTTGCTTTGAAAGCGTCTAGTGAAAGTCATATATATGCAAAAGTTATTGATTGTAATGGTCTTAGAATCATACTAGATTGTTGTATCTACGTACCCTAACTCACATATAAAATGGTAGCTGGCCAAGGATGATGATCCTATATGATATTCTATGATTGATTGATTGGGCCCTCATGCATAGCATATCATAAGATTACATTCGCACTTTTGGATGAATTATTGTGTCTATCATAAGGAACATGTTGCATCTATACTTCCACTATATGCCTTTAAAATGCTCCAACATGAGATCAAATTATATACAAAATATGCAACAACTAAAACTAATAATGACTCTTATTTTGTGCAGCATCATACTGTAGTTGGTGGAGGTCATTTTGTAAGTTAGATAGAAGAAAATAACTAATTTAAGACTCTTGTAAAGTATTTGAGTTTTCTAAAATATTATGCAGGCATGCTATTCAAGTGTTGGTGGTGAAAAATTATTTTTGTGTCCTTTCAAAATTTCTTCCTTTTTGATGGAGATTAGAAAGTTTATTGATTCCAAAATCTAGTCACATAGTCAACTACAATGATGGTTCCTTTGCTAAGTTTCAATCTCTACTTTAAAGTCTAAAAGCTAAATTCTTAAAGACAATAGAATGTTAAGAAGTGGCTACGAAAGAATGAGAGAAAGTCATTCAAATAGTAAAATACATGCTCGAAATTCTAAAAAATTTAATTGATTTAGAACATGATGTTCCAAATAATGATAGATGTGATATTGAAAATCTTATTATATAAAAAAATGAAGAGTTGACCTAATGGATCGAGGCTTGTAGTTGTTAGTTTTCAAATTGTGGTAGAACTAATCATGACTCATGAAATTGTCCAAACAAAAAAAAAAATTGAAGCATTGTCTTCTCAATCTCCTAATAAATAAGTTTTAATTGATATATTTGTTTATATTGATGCATACACTTATAAAATGTTAATATTAACAAAGTTTTGCTTGTTTTTCTTCTTGTACTTTGATAGGATGATAAAAGGTTGGAGAAAGTCATCCTAAAACAATGAGCAAGTTGGTAAAAAACAAGTGGTAAAGTTGTTCTATATTGAGTTTTCGCTGAAACATATTTTTTGCACCTTTTTTGGTTGTGCAAGGTTTTATTTGTAATTCAACAACAAATTATGTATTAATAGTTTATTTTTATCTTGTTTTAGGATGTATATTGATGTAATTTCCTGTTGGAATTTTATCCATGCTTCTGTTAAGAATAGGTAATGCATTAGATAGCAATTCCTTTTGTATTTGTTGAAATAAATAGGTTTATTGACTAGAATGCATTTTTTTGGTTGTGCATGTTTTTTAGTACAAATGATTAATAACATTTTATTTATAAATTTCTCTACATGTATATTGATGTAATTTCTTGCTAGATTTATGTCAATGCTTCTACTATAAACACATTATGCAATACAACACAATGTTTATGCTATAAACACTTTAAATATGAGTTTCATAGCCTCATATTATGAATGTATATTGATGTAATTTCCTACTAGAGTTATGTCAATGCTTCTTCCTAAAGTGATAACTTTCCATCCATTTGTACATATGTAAAGGGGTTCCAATTTTGCAAATCTTTGGTATATATATTTGAAGGGTTAAAATGTCGGCTATGGTGCCAACTAGTACTTCATTTGTTGGTAATGAAACTTGTTTTTGTCTTAACATCATCACTATAGATAGACTAAGTGATTTGATGCTATAATGTTTCCTAGAAAAAAAAGTGTTGAGATACTTGGTCTATTTAATGTTTTCTTGCTTTGTTTGTAAAGGTACATAAGAATGAGCATTTTCATCTACCTTGGTAGACTTTGCCTTCAACCTCATGTTATAGTGCTACTATCAAATAAGTTAGCATCGTTTTGTAATATGAAGTTGCAACTATTACTCCCATTGCTTTTACTTGCCTTGTTATTACTGATGTTGTCATTTTCAACACACTGATTTTGGCGTTGTGACAAACTTATTTGTTATGCTAATACCTTTCCTTTCCTCACAGTTATACAAAACTTTTTCAATGATATCTGCACATGTAAACACAAGTATAGTGCTAATTATAAGGAGAACCTTATTCTTCACACATTTTTTTTGCTAGTATCATCTTATTAGTATAAATTCATGAGTAGATAGAGAGAGCAAATGTTAGAAGAAAGTAATACATCATTAGTCACTTCTACTCCTTCACAATATACTTTCATTCTCAAATGACACATTCCTTATGTTGCTTACTCTGATGTACTAAAACTAAGATGTATCAGGTCGAAACACAAGCTAGAGTTATCCTGTTGTCCATCATATTTAATCATCAATTTTTAATTGCAAATGTTGCTAATAATGAGGAAAAAAAACATTTTGTAATGTATCATACGTAATCAACATATACCATATACATGGTTCTTGTGGACTATGAAGGACTCTTTCTTAGTCTAAAAATAAGATATGTTTGGTGGAAAGAATAATAAAATAATAACCCCTTCTCTCTCGCCCTCTTACTAAGATATTAAGTGGGCATATTTGGAAAGAAAATAAAAGAATATAAAGACTGGGCAATTGAATACTAATATATCTAAAGTAAAATATTATTGGATAATAGGGACAAATTTATAGAAAAGGCCATATATATATAGATACATGTATGTATATATGTAGTATGATAATGCTTGATGTAATTTGTTTATGAAATTTTAGAAATGGCGTGCAATCTATTCATTTTGTTTACTATCTTAATGGATTAGAAAATAATGAATAAAGTTGACAGGTAGATAGAATATCTATAGAAACTACAAAACAATCCAATAAATCTATATTGGGCACTATTTTGAAAACTAGACCGAACTATCTAGTTGGACCAAAAAATCAGTGAATTGATCAACTATCCAGTTCAAATAAACTACAAAATCGGCCTACAAAAAAACTAGTTAAAGAATAAAAAAATTGGTCAAAAATTGGTAAAATCAGTTAAAACCAATAAAAAATTGGTTCATAATGGGTCAATAGAAATGCTTAATGCAATGTCATTTTGATTTTTTTTCTTAAAAAATGAAAAATCAACTTGAAGTATTTATCATTTTCTTTTTTATTCTAGATGTAAAACTTGTTATTGTTAATGGACATTGATGTGTATTGCTAAAACTTAGACTTAGGTATTATGATATATTTGATTTAAAATTTTGTGTGTACATAAAATGGTAAGAACCTATAAATTATGATTTATTTTTAGTTTTTAATGTTATAAAGTTATGACAGTTTGTTTCTTTAATATCATTTTATGTATTATTTGATTATTATTATTTTATTCATGCTACTTCAATCACGATTCGACTACAATTGAATTATTGTACCTTTTCCTAGAAGTTAAAATAACTTATACATTCTAACTTTTATAGAAGTTTTCTCATCTAACTTTTCAAAAGGTGAGATGATAAGTTAATTTTAACTTATGAAAGAAGAATAATTAATTTTATCTTTTTATTTTCTTTTCATTTAAGTGTTAATAAACACACACACACACACACACACACATAGAGAGAGAGAGAGAATTTAATATAATAAATTTAAAATAAAAATAAATGTTTATAGTCCTATACAAATGTTTAAGGACATTTCAATCCTATACTTAACATAATCCCCAATTTGAAATCCTAAGTTAGCAATTGAAATTTGTTATTTGATAAGTTTGATTATTATTTATTCACTATTAAAACCTTACTTTATGTTTCGTAATTAATTACTTTATTATATTGGATTTGAATTTAATTAAATTATATGGTTGCTATGTTTTATAATTAGAATATGAAGTTTTTTTTTCAAATTTTAATTAAGTTAGATATTGTATTTTTACTATTAGTGTTTATTCTATTAGTTTGGGAAAAAGAAGACACATTAAAAGAAAATATATTTTATTAACTAAAATATAAGTAATTGATTTGAGTATAAGTATAGTACAGGAAAATCCTACCTATTATCAACCCTGATTTAAATGCATTTTCCTTGTATCTTGGTAATTAGTACTTTTAAGAATTAATTTGATTTGTAAATATTTTCTTTTAGAAAGATTTAAAATATATGCGTTTGAGAAATTATTAAAATTGAAATTAATTTGAGTTGATTGAAAAATTAATTCTCCTTCTAGGATAGTAAACATAAGATTTTATTAATTTGTAAAATAAGTCTTCCTGTTTAGAATATTTTCAAAATGAATGAAATTATTTTTCTAATGATTATACTTGATTTTTTATATTTAATAATCGGAATAAGTTGAACAGAGAAATAAGAGAGGCTCAAATTGTCAATTTAAATATTTAAAACTAAAATCAAATCACATTGAGCTACTGATAAATTTGAGTAGATTTCTAAATAAAAACAACTTAAACTATAATAATTTCAAAATAAAATAATTTCCAATAATTTCTAATAAACATTGTTGTTATTAATATTAATAGGTTTAAATATATTTTTGGTCCCTATAATATATCACTTTTTTGGTTTGGTCCTTATAATTTTTTTGAAAATGGTCCTTGTAAAATTTATATTTTTTATTTTGGTCCTTATATTTGTTTTAGTCCTTGTAATATATTTATTTTTTCATTTTAGTCCCTATAATATTTGTTCATTTTTAGTTAGTCCCTTTGAAAAAAAATGATAGGGACTTAAAACAAATTATTCACATATTATAGGGACAAAAATGAAAAAAAGAGAATATTATAAGGACTAAAACAAAATAATAAAGACCAAATAGAAAAAAAAAAAGAAATTTTATAGGGACTATTTTAAAAAATCAAATTTATATGGACCAAAACTAAAAAAATGATATATTACAAGATCAAAAATATATTTAAGTCATATTAATACGATGAACAGTATTATCCATTTATCGTATGAAACAACAATGTTATCTACACAAATTTTCCTTATCGTAAACAAGACAAATACGCAGTTAAAAAATGTTTCCTTATCATTTTACCCATATCACAAATAATTTTCAGCTACCCATTTATATATAGAAGAAAATGTGCACGATAGTTTTTGTGTATAATCCTTTATTCCTTTTACCCGCTATCCCAAAATAAAAATAAGAAAGATTTTTTATAAAATAATTTACACACACACACATTAACTTTTGAAGAAAAAATATAATTAAATTTTATCTAATTCAACTGTTTTTAATAAATTAATGAAATATTATTAAAATGCTAATTTTGACGGATAACAAAGAAGATTTTAGTCAATCATGAATAGGTTGGTTGTTTGTTGGACACTTATGACCTAGACTCACGTGAGGTTAGACTTAATTATTTAATTAAGTTATGATTTTATTAGAAAACATATATTTAATTAGAAACGTCTAGTTTTGGATCGTTGAAAAAGAAATTTAAACCTAATAGCCAATCTATTTAAATAAATACAAATAATATAATGATAATAATTTATGTTATTACTATTGTATTAAATTTTACTATAATATATTAAAATTATATACGTAGTAGTTTATTTAAAAATTTAAACTTTCTAACTTTTATATTAATGAATTTCATTAGCAATTTAGATGTTTGTATATAAAATTTTTTGATAGATCTTACTAAAACAAGATTTTAGACAAACTTTTATATCAGATTAAACCTTAAAAAAAAAAACACTTGAATTAAATAAATACATCATAATCGAACTTTTAATTTAAAATTAGACAGAATTTAAGTCTTATAAAACTTTAATCTATCAAAACTGATTTGCATTCTTAACCACGAACTACGCAAAACCGTGGGATTCAAATTAAAAGTTCGAAGGCCCAGACTGAAAAATTAACAAACTGATGAAATACGTAACTAACAATATTTTATCTATTGTTTTTCACATATCCCAAAATTTTTCAACTACCCATTTATACACATGTGAAGAACAGTGCAATGTTTATCGTTTATATTTCTTTGCCCCCAAAATAATAAAAGCAACATATTTATTGACTTTGGAACAAAATAGTGATAATTATAATTTTATCTAATCAACCTGTGTTCAATAAATTTAACTGAATTTTACTAAAATCGGAAATAATTTTGTTAACCATGTAATTCTAAAGTTATTTCATGCTACCTCTTTATATGAACTTTCCAATATTGCCAGCTCCATTTTATAAGCTAAGCTAGCAAAAAAAGTCTTCAGACAAGAAATGACTTGGAAAATGATTCAATAATGGCAACACTGTTTTTCTTTCTGTACTGGTAAGGACAATTAATTACAAACGGCACACGGCAAAGAAAAATAATAGAAAAGAAGAAAAAAACAAAAGAAAGACTGGCAGCTTAGGACCATGGGACGTGGTTTACTTTGACTTAGCTTCACCATCTTACAATCCTTTTCTGTGGCTAAGCCGTCTCTCCCACTCAACTTTTCCTTTGCATATATTTCCATGAGTTATTCTAACAAGCATCCACATGCAACGGTGCATCTCTCACCGTTGGAAGATAATAAAACACACAAATATTAGGTTTAATTGAATTTTAAGTCCCTACTTTCTTAATTTTGCAAATTTTGTCCCATAATTTTTTTTGAATTTAATCCTCTCACTATTTGTACAATTTTGATCCATCTGTTAACTTAACATCTAATATTTAATAAAAATAATGTTAACATGACACTCTAACTACCACATCAGCATATCTATATTTACATGACACTCTATTCTATTACCACAACAATATTTCTATTAAATATTGGATATCAAGTTAAAGAATGAATAAAAATTGCATAACTGAAAAGGTGGAGAATCAAATTCGAAAAAAAATGGAGGGACAAAATTTGCAAAACTGACCAAGTAAAAAACTAAAAGTGTAATTAAACTTAAATATTATTTATTTTGTTCGGATCCAATGGTCACACGTATAAGTCACATGATGCCGCTAACTTAAAAGTTGCGTTGTAGAATCACTTTTGATGACATTTCCTTGCCAAAATTGCATTGGAACATAAACACTGGAAAACAGAGGGTCTGTAACCCATCATTAGCCTGTTCCCTTCTTCAGCCTTTGTTTTGGTTCATTGTGTGTCTCTCTCAGTAGACTCCAATGAGAATTCCCCATGTTCCATTCCTTTCCATCATATTCTGTTACTTGCTTCTGGATACACCACAGTGTTGACATCACTGGGTTCTCTGCCCAAATTGTTGAGGATCAACAGAAATCATTGCTCAAACTGAAGAGCGGCCTCAAATTCAAGCCGAAAATCTCGCAAACTTGTGTCCTGGAATTCAAGCAAAGATGGCCGTGAGTGGAGGGGTGTAACCTGTGATAAGGAGGGACATGTTGTTGGCCTCGACCTGAGTGGAGAATCATCAATGGTGGATTTGACAATTCAAGTAGTCTTTTCCAGCCTGCAAAATCTCCAGATACTGAATTTGTCTGCTATAACTTCAGCTCTGAGATACCATCCGGATTCAACAAGTTGAAGAACTTAACATATCTGAATTGTCACATGCTGGCCTTTGTGGGGCAGATTCCAATAGAGATTTCATACTGAAAGGTTGGTAACTCTTGATATCTCTTCTGTTTCCTATTTATTATGGGCAACCGCTGAAACTGAAAAGTTAGATCTACAAATGCTTGCCCAAAACCTCGCCAGCATTATACAACTGTATATGGATGGTGTCATTGTAACAGCTCAGGGAATGAATGGTGCCATGCTTTGTTGCAGTTACTTAATCTGCAGGAGCTGAGCATGTCAAACTGCAATCTCTCTGGACCCCTTGATCTTCCTGACAAGACTTGCGAATCTATCGATTATTCGTCTTGATCAGAACAATTTATCATCCCCAGTGCCAGAAACCCTTGCTAATTTTCCAAATTTGACAACCCTTCACCTTAGTTCTTGTGGATTGACTGGAGTATTTCCAGAGAAGATCTTTCAGGTAGAAACATTGTCTGATATAGACATATCATTCAATATTGATCTTTATGGATCATTGCCTGAATTGCCACTGAATGGTCCTCTTCGGACACTGATTGTAAGTGCCAAGTTTCTCAGGAGCATTACCAGCTTCTATAAATAATCTTAAGCAGTTATCCATCATAGATCTT